>JAYESA010000009.1:127528330-127667637 GCA_036927795.1 Iris macrosiphon | reverse complement strand
GTATACCAATTCTACACCGTGTTTCGGTTAGAATAACTCATTTATACTCGTTTTCACTAGTCTACGATCGTTTTATACCATATTTAGGTTAGAATCACCCATCTATACTCGTTTTCATCATTGCACGCTTGTTCTAAACCATATTTGGGTTAGAATCATTGATTCATACTTGCTTTCACCAGTCTACGAGCATTTGCTATCTTATTTTGATTTGAATCGCACTTGTATAATTATTTCACTAATCTATGTCACTTTTATACGTTATTTTTGTTAGCTTTACGCATTTATACTCGGTTTCACCAATCTACGTCCATTCTAAAGCATATTTTAATTAGAATCACCTATCTATACTCGTTTTTACCATTCTAAGCCTGTTTTATGCCCATATTTCTGTTAGAATCACACATCTATACTCATTTTTACCCTTCTGTGCCGATTTTATAATATATTTCGGTTAGAATTACCCATCTGTACTCATTTTTGCCATTCTACGCTCATTCTAAACCATATTTCGGTCAGAATAACTCACTTATGCTCGTTTTCACTGGTCTATACGGCCGTTTTATACCTTATTTCGGTTATAGTCACCCGTTCATACTCGTTTTTACTATTTTACGTGTATTTGAAATCTTGTTTCGGTTAGAATCACATTTCTACACCCGTTTCCACAAATCTATGCCACTTTTTAACTTATTTCGGTTAGAGTCGCGCATATATGCTCGGTTACCATCTACGCCCACTCTAGACCATAATTAGATTAGGGTCACCCATCTATGCTCTTTTTTACCATTCTAAGCCTGTTTTATACCATATTTCATAAGAATCACCCATCTATACTCGTTTTTTACCATTCTAAGCCCGGTTTATACCATATTTCGGTTATAATTACCCATCTATACTCATTTTCATTATTGTATTCCCATTCTACACCATATTTCGGTTAAAATCAATCATATGTACCCGTTTTCACTAGTATACGAGCATCTTGTACCCTATTTTAGTTAGAATCGAATCTATATACTCTTTTTCACTGATCTAGGCAACCTTTATACCTTATTTCATCTAAAATTATGCATCTATACTCGGTTTCACCAATTTACGCCCATCCTAAATCATATTTCGATTAGAATCACCCATCTATACTCATTTTCACCATTCTAAGCCTATTTTATACCATATCTCGGTTAATATCGCCCATCTATACTAGTTTTCACAATTCTAAGCCTGTTTATACCATATCTCGGTTAGTATCGCCCATCTATACTCGGTTTCACCATTCTACAAATTTTTATACTATATTTCAGTTGGAATCACCCATCTATACTTATTTTCATCGTTCTATGATTACTCTATATTATATTTCGGCTAGAATCACGCACTTATACTCAAAATCACCCATCTACGAGCATGTGATACCCTATTTCGTTAAAATCGCATTTATACACTCGTTTCCACTTATCTAGGCACTCATACACCTTATTTTGATTAAAACCACCCATCAATACCTGTTTTTCCTAGTTTACCCCTATTTTATACAATATTTTGGTTAGAATCATCCATATATACTCGTTTTTATCATTGTACGCTCATTCTAAACCAATTTTTGGTTTCAATCACCCATATATTCTTCTTTTCGTCATTGTACACTCATTCTAAATAATATTTCAGTTAGAATCTACCATCTATGCTCGTTTTTATCTTGTACGCTCATTCTACAACATATATCGGTTAGAATAACTTATTTGCACTCATTTTCAAGAGTCTACGGCCGTGTTATACCATATTTCTGTTAGAATCACCCATCTATACTCGTTTTTACCAGTCTACGGCCGATTTTACCATATTTCGGAGATAGGGTCACCTATCTACACTCGTTTTCATCCTTGTACCCTCATTCTAAACTATTTTCAGTTAGAATCATTTATTTATACTCGTTTTTACCGGTCTAGGAGAATTTGATACCTTATTTCGGTTAGAACCATATTTATATACTCATTTTTGCTAGTCTATGCCACTTTTATAATATATTCCGGTTAGAATTAGCCATCTATACTCGGTTTCACCAATCTACATCCATTATAAACCTTGTTGAGATTAGAATCACCCATCTGTACTCAATTTCATCATCCAAGCGTGTTTTATGCCATATTTCGGTCTTCATCACCCTTCTGTACTCGTTTTCATCATTGTATGCTCATTCTAAACCATATTTCAGTTAGAATCACCTATCTAAACTCGTCTGCATCATTGTATACCAATTCTATACCGTGTTTCGGTTAGAATAACTCATTTATACTCGTTTTCACTAGTCTACGATCGTTTTATACCATATTTAGGTTAGAATCACCCATCTATACTCGTTTTCATCATTGCACGCTCATTCTAAACCATATTTGGGTTAGAATCATTCATTCATACTTGCTTTCAGCAGTCTATGAGCATTTACTATCTTATTTCGATTAGAATCGCACTTGTATACTCGTTTCACTAATCTATTCCACTTTTATACGTTATTTTTGTTAGCTTTACGCATTTATACTCGATTTCACCAATCTACGTCTCTAAAGCATATTTTAATTAGAATCACCTATCTATACTCGTTTTTACCATTCTAAGCCTGTTTTATGCCCATATTTTTGTTAGAATCACACATCTATACTCATTTTTACCCTTCTGTGCCAGTTTTATAATATATTTCGATTATAATTATCCATCTGTACTCGTTTTCACCATTCTACGCTCATTCTAAACCATATTTCGGTCAGAATAACTCAGTTATGCTCGTTTTTACTGGTCTATGGCTGTTTTATACATTATTTCGGTTATAGTCACCCGTTCATACTCGTTTTTATTATTTTACGTGTATTTGAAATTTTATTTCGGTTAGAATCATATTTCAACACCCGTTTCCACAAATCTATGCTACTGTTTAACTTATTTCGGTTAGAGTCGCGCATATATGCTCGGTTACCATCTACGCCCACTTTAGACCATAATTAGATTAGGGTCACCCATCTATGCTCTTTTTCACCATTCTAAGCCTGTTTTATACCATATTTCATGAGAATCACCCATTTATACTCGTTTTTACCATTCCAAGCCCGGTTTATACCATATTTTGGTTAGAATCACCCATCTATACTCATTTTCATCATTGTATTCCCATTCTACACCATATTTTGGTTAGAATCAATCATATATACCCGTTTTCACTAGTATAACGAGCATCTTGTACCTTATATTAGTTAGAATCGTATCTATATACTCATTTTCACTGATCTAGGCAACATTTATTCTTTATTTCATCTAAAATTATATACCTATACTCGATTTCACCAATTTACGCCCATCCTAAATCATATTTCGATTAGAATCACCCATCTATACTCGTTTTCATCATTCTAAGCCTGTTTTATACCATATCTCGGTTAGTATTGCCCATCTATACTAGTTTTCACCATTCTAAGCCTGTTTATACCATATCTCGGTTAGTATCGCCCATCTATACTCGGTTTCACCATTCTACAAATTTTTATACTATATTTCAGTTGGAATCACCCATTTATACTTGTTTTTATCGTTCTATGATTACTCTACATTATATTTCGGCTAGAATCACTCACTTATACTCAAAATCACCCATCTACGAGCAAGTGATACCCTATTTTGTTAGAATCGCATTTATACACTCGTTTCCACTTATCTAGGCCCCTCATATGCCTTATTTTGATTAAAACCACCCATCAATACCTGTTTTTCCTAGTCTACCCCTAATATTTTGGTTAGAATCATCCATCTATACTCATTTTTATCATTGTACGCTCATTCTAAACTAATTTTTGGTTTCAATCACCCATATATTCTTCTTTTTGTCATTGTACACACATTCTAAACAATATTTCAGTTAGAATCACCCATCTATGCTTATTTTTATCTTGTACGCTCATTCTACAACAAAAATAGGGTAGAATAACTCATTTGCACTTATTTTCAAGAGTCTACTGCCGTGTTATACCAAATTTTTGTTAGAATCACCCATCTATACTCGTTTTTACCAGTCTACGGATAATTTTACCATATTTCGGAGATAGGGTCACCTATCTACACTCATTTTCATCCTTGTACGCTCATTCTAAACCATTTTTAGTTAGAATCATTTATTTATACTCGTTTTTACCGGTCTACGAGCATTTGATACCTTATTTCGGTTAGAACCATATTTATATACTCGTTTTTGCTAGTCTATGCCACTTTTACAACATATTCCGGTGAAAATTAGCCATCTATACTCGGTTTCACCAATCTAAATCCATTATAAACCTTGTTGAGATTAGAATCACCCATCTGTGCTCAATTTCATCATCCAAGCCTGTTTTATACCATATTTTAGTTTTTATCCCCCTTCTATACTCGTTTTCATCATTGTTTGCTCATTCTAAACCATATTTCAGTTAGAATCACCCATCTAAACTTGTCTGCATCATTGTATGCGAATTCTACACCGTGTTTCGGTTAGAATAACTCATTTATACTCGTTTTCACTAGTCTACGATCATTTTATATCATATTTAGGTTAGAATCATCCATCTATACTCGTTTTTATCATTGCATGCTCGTTCTAAACCATATTTGGGTTAGAATCATTCATTCATACTTGCTTTCACCAGTCTACGAGCATTTGCTATCTTATTTCGATTAGAATCGCACTTGTATACTCGTTTCACTAATCTATGCCACTTTTATACGTTATTTTTGTTAGCTTTACGCATTTATACTCAGTTTCACCAATCTACGTCTATTCTAAAGCATATTTTAATTAGAATCACCTATTTATACTCGTTTTTACCATTCTAAGCCTATTTTGTGCCCATATTTCTGTTAGAATCACACATCTATACTTGTTTTTACCCTTCTGTGCCTGTTTTATAATATATTTCGATTAGAATAACCCATCTGTACTCGTTTTCACCATTCTACGCTCATTCTAAACCATATTTCGGTTAGAATAACTCAGTTATGCTTATTTTTACTGGTCTACGGCCGTTTTATACCTTATTTCGGTTAGAGTCACCCGTTCATACTCCTTTTCACTATTTTACGTGTATTTAATATCTTATTTCGGTTAGAATCACATTTCTATACTCGTTTCCACAAATATATGCCACTTTTTAACTTATTTTGGTTAGAGTCACGCATATATGCTCGGTTACCATCTACGCCCACTCTAGACCATAATTAGATTAGGGTCATCCATCTATGCTCTTTTTCACCATTCTAAGCCTGTTTTATAACATATTTCGTGAGAATCGCCCATCTATACTCATTTTTACCATTCTAAGCCCGGTTTATACCTTATTTCGTTTATAATCACCCATCTATACTCATTTTCATCATTGTATTCCTATTCTACACCATATTTCGGTTAGAATCAATCATATATACTCGTTTTCACTAGTATATGGAAATTTTATATCTTGTTTTAGTTAGAATCGTATCTATATACTCGTTTTCACTGATCGAGGCAACCTTTATACCTTATTTTATTTAAAATTATGCACATATACTCGATTTTACCAATTTACGCCCATCCTAAATTATATTTCGATTAGAATCACCCATCTATACTCGTTTTCACCATTCTAAGCCTATTTTATACCATATCTCGGTTAGTATGGCCCATCTATACTAGTTTTCACCATTCTAAGCATGTTTATACCATATCTCGGTTAGTATCGCCCATCTATACTCGGTTTCACCATTCTACAAATTTTTATACTATATTTCAGTTGGAATCACCCATCTATACTTGTTTTCATCATTGTATGATTATTCTACATTATATTTCGGCTAGAATCACTCACTTATACTCAAAATCACCCATCTACGAGCATGTGATACCTTATTTCGGTTAGAATCACATTTATACACTCATTTCCACTTATCTAGACCACTCATATACCTATTTTGATTAAAACCACCCATCAATACCTGTTTTTCCTAGTCTACGCCTATTTTATATAATATTTCGGTTAGAATCATCCATCTATACTCGTTTTCATCCTTGTATGCTCATTCTAAACCAATTTTTGGTTTCAATTACCCATATATTCTTGTTTTCGTCATTGTACACTTATTCTAAACAATATTTCAGTTAGAACCATCCATCTATGCTCGTTTTCATCTTGTATGCTCATTCTACAACGTATTTCGGTTAGAATAACTCATTTGCACTCATTTTCAAGAGTCTACGGTCGTGTTATACCATATTTCTGTTAGAATCACCCATCTATACTCGTTTTTACCAGTCTACAACCTATTTTACCATATTTTGGAGATAGGGTCACCTATCTACACTCATTTTCATCCTTGTATGCTCATTCTAAACTATTTTCTGTTAGAATCATTTATTTATACTCGTTTTCACCAGTCTACGAGTATTTGATACCTTATTTCGGTTAGAACCATATTTATATACTCGTTTTCGCTAGTCTAGGCCACTTTTACAACATATTCCGGTTAGAATTAGCCATCTATATTCGGTTTCACCAATCTACATCCATTATAAACCTTGTTGAGATTAGAATCACCTAACTGTACTCAATTTCATCATCCAAGCCTGTTTTATGCCATATTTCGGTTTTCATCACCCTTCTATACTCGTTTTTATCATTGTATGCTTATTCAAAATCATATTTTAGTTAGAATCATCCATCTAAACTCGTCTGCATCATTGCATGCTAATTCTACACTGTGTTTTACTTAGAGTAACTCATTTATACTCATTTTCACTAGTCTACGATCATTTTATACCATATTTAGGTTAGAATCAACCATCTATACTCGTTTCATCATTGTACACTCATTCTAAACCATATTTGGGTTAGAATCATTCATTCATACTTGCTTTCACCAGTCTACAAGCATTTGCTATCTTATTTCGATTAGAATCATTTTTGTATACTCGTTTCACTAATCTATGCCACTTTTATACGTTATTTTTGTTAGCTTTACGCATTTATACTCAGTTTCACCAATCTACGTCCATTCTAAAGCATATTTTAATTAGAATCACCTATTTATACTCATTTTTACCATTCTAAGCCTATTTTATGTCCATATTTCTGTTAGAATCACACATCTATACTCATTTTTACCCTTCTGTGCCTGTTTTATAATATATTTCGATTAGAATTACCCATTTGTACTCGTTTTCACCATTCTACGCTCATTCTAAACCATATTTCGGTTAGAATAACTCAGTTATGCTCATTTTTACTGGTCTACGGCCGTTTTATACCTTATTTCGGTTAGAGTCACCCGTTCATACTTTTTTTCACTATTTTACGTGTATTTGATATCTTATTTCGGTTAGAATCATATTTCTATACTCGTTTCCACAAATCTATGCCACTTTTTAACTTATTTTGGTTAGAGTCACGCATATATGCTCGGTTACCATCTACGCCCACTCTAGACCATAATTAGATTAGGGTCATCCATCTATGCTCTTTTTCACCATTCTAAGCCTGTTTTATAACATATTTCGTGAGAATCACCCATCTATACTCATTTTTACCATTCTAAGCCCGGTTTATACCATATTTCGGTTATAATCACCCATCTATACTCATTTTCATCATTGTATTCCCATTCTACACCATATTTCGGTTAGAATCAATCATATATACTCGTTTTCACTAGTATATAGGAATTTTATACCTTATTTTAGTTAGAATTGTATCTATATACTCGTTTTCACTGATCGAGGCAACCTTTATACCTTATTTTATTTAAAATTATGCACCTATACTCAGTTTCACCAATTTACGTCCATCCTAAATCATATTTCAATTATAATCATACATCTATACTCGTTTTCACCATTCTAAGCCTGTTTTAAACCATATCTCGGTTAGTATCGCCCATCTATACTCGATTTCACCATTCTACAAAATTTTATACTATATTTCAGTTGGGATCACCCATCTATACTTGTTTTCATCATTGTATGATTATTCTACATTATATTTAGGCTAGAATCACTCATTTATACTCAAAATCATCCATCTACGAGCATGTGATACCCTATTTCGGTTAGAATTGCATTTATACACTCGTTTCCACTTATCTAGGCCACTCATATACCTTATTTTGATTAAAACCACCCATCAATACTTGTTTTTCCTAGTCTACGCCTATTTTATATAATATTTCGGTTAGAATCATCCATCTATACTCGTTTTCATCATTGTACGCTCATTCTAAACCAATTTTTTGTTTCAATCACCCATATATTCTTGTTTTCGTTATTGTATACTCATTCTAAACAATATTTTAGTTAGAATCACCCATCTATGCTCGTTTTTATCTTGTATGCTCATTCTACAACGTATTTTGGTTAGAATAACTCATTTGCACTCATTTTCAAGAGTCTATGGCCGTGTTATACTATATTTCTGTTAGAATCATCCATCTATACTCGTTTTTACCAGTCTACGGTCGATTTTACCATATTTTGGAGATAGGGTCACCTATCTACACTCGTTTTCATCCTTGTACGCTCATTCTAAACCATTTTCAATTTGAATCATTTATTTATACTCGTTTTTACCAGTCTACGAGCATTTGATACCTTATTTCGGTTAGAACCATGTTTATATACTCGTTTTTGCTAGTCTAGGCCACTTTAACAACATATTCCGGTTAGAATTAGCCATCTATACTCGGTTTCACCAATCTATATCCACTATAAACCTTGTTGAGATTAGAATCATCCATATGTACTCAATTTCATCATCCAAGCCTGTTTTATGTCATATTTTGGTTTTTATCACCCTTCTATACTCGTTTTCATCATTGTATGCTCATTCTAAACCATATTTTAGTTAGAATCACCCATCTAAACTCGTTTGTATCATTGTATGCCAATTCTATACCGTGTTTCGGTTAGAATAACTCATTTATACTCGTTTTCACTAGTCTACGATCGTTTTATACCATATTTACGTTAGAATCACCCATTTATACTCATTTTTATCATTGCACGCTCATTCTAAATCATATTTGGGTTAGAATCATTCATTCATACTTGCTTTCACTAGTCTACGAGCATTTGCTATCTTATTTCGATTAGAATCACATTTGTATACTCGTTTCACTAATATATGCCACTTTTATACGTTATTTTTGTTAGCTTTACGTATTTATACTCGGTTTCACCAATCTACATCCATTCTAAAGCATATTTTAATTAGAATCATCTATCTAACTCGTTTTTACCATTCTATACTCACGATGGCATCTGTGGGGCATATCAACCCAGTCCAAAGCTACAGGACCGTCTTCGAAGAATGGGCTACTATTGGCCGAGAATGGTAGCAGATGCGGTTGATTACACAAGTGCCAAGCATGCCAAATTCACGCGTACTTCATCCACCAGCCATCTGAGTTCCTACACCCAATAGTAGCATCTTGGCCGTTTGAGGCATGGGAAATAGAAATCATCGGCCAATCAGTCCGCTTTCATCAAAAGGATATCGGTTCATCCTAGCGATCACCGACTACTTCTTCAAATAGGCGAAAGTTGTTCCGCTAGAAAAAATCAAAGCAACAAACGTGATTAACTTCGTCAAGCATCACGTCATATCACTTTGGCTTGCCATATAGGATCATCCACGATAATGGTCTACAGTTCGTAAGTCACGCCTTCTATTGGTTTTGTGACAAGAATCGAATCCAAAACATAGCCTCTACGATATAAAACCCCATAGCAAATAGTTTGGCGGAAGCGTTCAACAAAACCATCATCAAACTCATCAAGAAATTCGTATCTTCCAACAAACACGACTGGAATGAGAAGTTGGGTGAATGTCTCTGGGCCTACCGAACAACAGTCCAGACAGCTACTGGGAACACGCCATTCTCTTTGGTATACGGAAGTGAGACGGTACTCCCATTTGAGATCCAAATCCCTTCACTATGAGTTGCTCTCTCCAACCAACTAACCATAAACGACAACTATCACGGACGGTTGTAGGAGTTGGAAGCACTCGACGAGAAACGACTCTTAGCCCAACAACGCATAGAGCTGTATCAAGCACGTCTCTCTGGAGCCTTCAACAAACGGGTAAAACATATAATATTTCAAGCGAGTGACCTCGTCTTAATAGTAAGAATACCGATGGTTATGACTCACAAGACAGACGACAAATTCCAACCTAAATGGGAGGGCCCGTTCATTGTGGAAACCAAAATTTCTAATGGTGCATACCGGCTAGCAAAACCCAATGGCGACTTGCTTCTGATGCCTATCAACGGCAAGTTCCTCAAAAAGTACTACGTCTAAATTAGACTGATACTCCTTTATTACCAAACTACATCGTATCTTCCTGGGCGTTGGTTCATGTCAATAGGACCTCTGGACTGTCGGTCTAATACACTACTCCGGCGAAGCCTGCCATGTCCATATTACCTCTGAGCAAACTTCTCAGCCCTGACCATCGATCATCACGTCTATATTACCTCTGATATCGATTGTCTGCCAACTTATCACCCATACCCAATCCGGAGTATGCCCGCGGTGTTAAGTCCATAAAAACTGCCACGTCCATATTACCTCTGGCAGGGCTTGTCTCAAACCTATTACTTGTACTAACATGCGCAAAAAATAATAGGTCCACAAAACCTATCACGTCCATATTACCTCTAATAGGGTTTATTTCGAATCTATTACTCGCACCCCAAAGTGCGCAAAAAGGATAATAAATCCACCAAAATCCTCCAACAGGATGTCCTTAAAATCCACAAAACCTATCATGTCCATATTACCTCTGATAGGATTTGTTTCAAATCTATTACTCGTACCCCAAAGTGAGCAAAAGGGTAATAGGACTACCAAAATCCTCCAGCGGAATGTCCTTAAAATCCACAAAACCTATTACGTCCATATTCTATGATAGAGTTTGTTTCGAATCTATTACTCGTATCCCAAAGTACACAAAAGGGTAATAGGTCCACCATAATACCCTAGTGGAATATCCTTAAAAAGCTACGGTATGGTGTCACACCCATATTATCTCTAGTACAATACCCAAAAACCCACAACATACAAAAATTCTGAAAAAGGAGAGACTTCATTAATTACTATTCAAGATCATGAGTACATATGATGAAAATCTATTATATTCAAGGGTTTCCGTTAGTATTCAAGGTCATGAGTACATATGATGGAAGCCTGTTTTAAAGGATTTTTCGTGAAGTCTCGCTAATACAAAACTTTTTTATTAGAAGCGTCCCTTCGTGCGCGGGATGTTCATCCTCATCTCCTGGATTAGTTCTTGAAAAACTGACCGTGTCTATTGGAGAAAGGCCGTATAAGATTGGATTTCATCCCAAACAATGGGTGTTATGATATCCTTTGATGCCCTATCACAGGCAATACGAGCGAAGACAAAACCTACAAAAAGAAGACGCATCAGTCTCACCGAAGATTATAAAAAGGTATAACCGTCGCATACCGCTGCTAGGATGTAGCCACGTGTAGTTAATTCTGTACAAACGAGCAAGATGAGATCTCACCTATACAGCCAAGAAACATACAGGCTCTGTACGCATAGAACAAATGATTCCACATCCATGCGGCCTCGCCAAAGCTCAGCGCACTTGTCAGACAGATCCTACAAGTACGCCACGAAAAAGTGCTCACCCACACGATAGAGCTCTGTGAAGAGGTCTGCAGATGTCCAAGGGGAGTCTTCATCTATGCGATGAACTTTGCTAAGGGTCGGCTTAAGTTGGGGGGAGGACTCCCTACCCACACAGCAAATCTGTGTACTAGTGGCTCTGTGACCTTAGCAGCCCGACACGAGAGACATGGTACCCCCCTTACCTCAAAGTAGAACCCCAACATCAGGGGGCCACGGATCAATCTTGCTCTCGACTGATTCCTCGGCGAGAAAGACAACAACATCCAACATCTTCACGAAGGAGGAGGGATGAAAGACAAAATTCTCTCTCATCCCCAAGTCGCCTACTTATAGGCTCCAAGAGAGGCATGAAGAGATCGAGATGACGAACGGGACAGTTATAGCGATGAACCTGACGTCTCAATTTTTGTATGCCACTTTTATCTCCTTGGGAATTGCCGCTTAGAGCCCCGTGTCGGGAGATGGTGTAGAATCCGAACAAAATTAACTCAAGGGTCAAGGCAAATCTGGAAGTTAAATGCATAGCTGACAGCCTGACAGCGTTCTCCCATGCTGCTCAATATCCATGCGGCCTGGACGTACCCCATCCATGCTTCTTATTCAAAGTATTTCAAACTTATCAGTTTGAAAACTTTGAAGGGGATCTTGTAGAAGCATGGAAAAGATGCAGCCATGCGACCGACGTCCATGCGCCCCCAAATAAAAACTTAACAGATGGATCGCACAGATACCATACGGCCCAGAAAAAGAACGCTCATGTGGTCCAAACAAGCATCCTAGCAACTGGCCGTAGGTTGACCTTACATGACGTCCTGACAACAAAGATGGTGCCTGACACAGAATCCTGACAAAAATAATTGTTTCTGATCGCCTCGAAGGATGAGAACACGTTAAGTGGCAGAAGTCCCAAGGATGATACAGATCCACGTAGACAACACGACAAAAAGAACCCATGCGACTCTGGCCCATACGTTCCAGACTCCATAGGGTCCATACATCTCTGGCCCACGCGTCCCAAACTACATGCATCCCATACAACTCTGGCCCATGCATTCCAGACTCCATGCAGTCCATGCGTCTTTGGCCCCGTGCATTCTAGACTTCGTGTGTCCCGTGCATCTTTGGCCATATGTGCCCCAGATTCTATGACGACCAAGTCTTGCTGTTACAACTGAGTGGTCCTCTCCAACCAAATTGCGGCCACGTGTCCATTTGACCAAGTCGTGCCTACACAGTTGATAATCGCCCAGATATTCAACAACAAAAAAATCTTAACAAATATCTATGTGACAGCTGAAGCTCGGTCTTGTGCGCAATTGTAACTCTTTCCTGTTATGAGCAGATACGTGGCAATCCCCAATGTCTATGCAGCCCAAAATCCATGCGGCTACTAAACGACTATAAATAGTAGAGTACTACCCCCATGCAAAAGGCTGGCTGGCTATCTACGAATCTACACTCGAGTAAGAGAGAAGAGCTTCCACATCGGATCGTCCATGGAGTAAAGAGAGTTTCTACACTCCTAACCCTCCATCGTCACCCCCCAGAATTTTCTTTTTTTTACTTAGATTTTCTCCAAGGACTCTTCTTTGTACTTTTTTAGTTTATTAAATCAAGTCCAATTCTCTCACTTCTTACTTTTGATATAAAATGGCAAACAATTGGTTTTCATACCAAACAAAGGGTGTTATGATATCCTTCCATACTCCATCATGAGCCGCACATGGGAGAACAAAACCTACACAAGGAGAACATAAGACGTCAGTAAACAAAGGCAATATGAAGTCCATGCGGAAGATGGGTTTTGGTAGTTTTGAGGATGGAGATGAGAAAAATGAAGAAGATGATAAAATGATGTATGGGTTTGTGAAAGGGAGAAGATAAAGGAGAGAAATATTGGTCTGTGGTTTGGAGGGATAATGGAATAAGTGATGATTAAAGAAGGTGTATAGGAACTTGGAATGAAAGGAGGTGAAGCCAGCAAAGGTTACTCCTTGCTGAGTAAATAAGGAGAGTTGTTGGGACCGGGTGTTAAATTCGGGAAAATTACTTCTTCTTCTTCTTCTTCTTCTTTTCTTTTTTTAAGGAAGAAAAATTACTAGTTTACCATTAAATTCAATACAAAAATTAAGCCAAACCTCAAATAAAAATTACTTTAAAAGAAAATATTTAATAGTTTCTTTCTTTCAATTTATTTAAGGATATTTTATTATTATGAATACTTTACAATAATCCAAAATTTATGAAATGATACTATATTTTATGATACGACTATGACACTACTCACCTTAAAAAATTTTGTCCTCAAAATTTAAAATTTAAAGATAAACTTTTTAAAAACAATATTAAAAGAAACAAGATATTCTACCTTCCTTACAGAGGTGAAATAATAATCTGTTTTCAAAGAAACACTTCAAAATTATATTCGTAAAACCTTTACAATGTAAAGAATACCTCACGATACTTAAATCATCAAAAATATAATTTTTTATAGAATCAATAAAAATTGTCAGATACCATCACCATGTATGTTCTACAATAATCAAAATTATATTCCTTCTCTCTCATTTTCTGACGTGATATAACAATCTTGTGCCATGCCACCGCGCGCATGACTGCAATCAAGATACCGTTTTACTATCATGATTCATGGCTGCAGCTTCTTGCTACCACGCTATTGATATCCATAGATGAGTAGGACTTATGATTTTGAAGTAACCTTACAAGTCAAGAAATTCTTAATAATCCAAAATATATTCAAAATCAATACTTAATTTCAAGTTTTCATGTTTTCTAAATATCATTAGCATTACTTTATCATAGTATCAAAGCTAATAGAAAATATAAGACAAACTCATAAATTAGTACTATCAAAGGCATTAAATATCATTTAAATTATTCAGGTCAATGTAGAAGCATGAAAAATATGCATCCATGCGATCAACAAACCATGCACCCCAAAGTAAAGCGCAGAAGAGATCAGGCCGCAGAGTCACCCTGCGGCCCAGAAAGGCGATATCCATGCGTCCCAATCTGTCGAAGCAGCTTTGGCCGCAAATGGACCTAACATGGCATCTCGTCAACATGATCGTCTCTGACACATAATCCTGACAAAAATAATTTTTTTAATTGCTATAAAATACATAAATAGACTAAACGACAGAAGTCTCACATCACCACAAAACTTCACTCTCGATGGATGTGTACAGCACAACCGGCCCCATGCATCCCAAGTTTCATGTGGTTCCATGCATCTTTGGCCCCATGCATCCTAGACTCCATGTGTCTCTGGCCCCATTTGTCCCAGACTCTATGCGGTCCCATGCGTCTCTGGCCACATGCGTCCCAGGTTCCATGTGGTACCATGCATCTCTGGCCCCATGCATCCTAGGTTCTATACGGCTCCATGCGTCTCTACCTCCATGCATCCCAGACTACATACAGCTCCATGCGTCTCTAGCCACATGGGTTTCAGACTCCAGGAAGACCAAATCTTGCAGTTACGACCAGAGTGATCACTCCAACCAAGTGGGGACTATGTGTCAAGCTGACCAAGTCACGCCCACAAAGGACGAGGACCACCCAGATCTTAAGCAACAGAATATCCTAAAAAGCTTGGCCTGCTCACGATTACAGTTGTATCCTGTTAGGAAGGAACACGTGACACCCTTTAGCATCCATGCGGCCTAACATATGTGCGCCCGAGGATGACTATATATACCAAGGTGACATGCCCAACATACACACACACACACAGGGAGGGACACGCAAACAGACAGAGAACAACAGGGGAGAGAAGAGAGAACAGACGGGAGCTTCTTCACCCTGGGTCGGATCGTCAAAGGAGTAAAGGAGCCGCCATAGCGTCTTTGTCCATCGCTATACCCCAGAATAAAAAAATATACTCAGATTTTCTGTCTAGGAGCTCTTTGTACTTTCTTTTATTTGTTATTGAAGCAATCAATTTTAATGGCAAACAGTCAATATTTTTCAAATCCAACTGAGGTAAAGCAAAATCAAAATCTCATTATCAAATTTTAAAATACATTAAAGAAATATTATGTCTTGATCCCCAAAATCTTATTAAATTCTTTAATCACGTTTTGAGAATATAGTGACACACCAGTTCGGATGGCCAGTCCGGATGGCTGCAACAACTTCTCGTTTTATGATTCAGTTGGAGAATTTCCCGGTTCTTCACACAACAAATATTCATTCACAACAAATTCAATCACATAAAATCCAATCAAAATATTGCTTCACAAGAAGTTAAATAAGCAATGAGTGAGTAATAGATATGGATATTAGATGGAGGACAATTCTCGATATTAGGGATGCTTTTGAGAGTTGGAATCGAATGGAGAAACTAAGGATACTGTTCTAGATTTTAAATCAACAAAATATTGAATGAAATAAGGAAATTAATTTTTTTTTTGAAGAAGGCCGAGTTTAAGAGAAAATTAGATAGCAGAAATTTCAAAGAGAAAGGGGGATGAGTCAGGAATTAAACACTAATAAAATCAAGAGATCGAGAAATTATACTCTTGAAAATCTAGATACAATATGTATTATACATATTCCTTAAGTAAGATATTGCTAGTACTTGCTTACCCAATAGTTCTTCCAAGTTATATTATTATATATCTATGCCAATCCAACAAATACTTATTCTAAAATCTTAAATCATTATCGACCAATTGGCTATGTGATCCTTATTCCCTTACTATCCAGACTATAGTTCTAGATAAACCTAATCTCAAGTTTACTAAAGGAATCAAACTCAAGAACCTTGAAAATGTTTCTATAATCCTTTACCAAGCTACTCAATTCTGAATACTTGTTACTTGATCTAGATTTTGGGTCATGTCTATCCTTATACTACCCTTGATTTCCTAAATATCAATTACTCCTTATTATTCATATACCTATTCCTTAAGCAATAGCTAGTACTAGCTTACCCGATAGTTCTTCCAAGTTAAATTATTATATATCTATGCCAATACAAAAAATACTTATTCTAACATCTTAAATTATTATCGACCTATTGGCTATGTGATCCTTATTCCCTTACTATCCAGACTATAGTTCTAGATAAACCTAATCTCAAGTTTACTAAAGGAGTCAAAACTCAAGAACCTTTAAAAATTTTCTATAATCCTTCACCAAGCTACTCAATTTTGAATACTTGTTACTTGATCTAGATTTTTGGTCATGTCTATCCTTATACTACCCTTGATTTCCTAAACATCAATTACTCCTTATTATTCATAATTATATGGTATTACTAAGAAAAATCCATTAAGAATCTGTGAAACATAGTTCAATATAGGTAAACCTATGGTATTCTCTATTCTGAGGTTCCTTGTAAAATTTTTCTAAGAGCATAACTAAGATTATATTGCTAAACCTATATAGGTCTCCTCCAAAAGCTTGACATTCATCCTATCCTAGATTATTTTTTTGAGACCGGCATCCTACCATAGGTTCTCTATTTGTCGAGACTTGCATCCTATCCTGGGTTTTCTAATTTTTGAGACCTGCATGGGCCACAACTAAAAGATGTGGCATACCCCGCTCCTGGAATACAGCAAGCCGAGTATGTAACTTCATCCCCAGGCTACATGAAATATGTATACTCCAATATCCATACTCGGTATTGTCGCTTGTAAGATTTTAGAATAGGTGTATTACATGTCACAACTTTCTTAATAAAATAAATAATATTCTTGATAAAGGATATTCTAAATCTATAAATAGGAAATGGGCTATTCCACCCAATTACAACATTTATCCCAATATACATATAACACCTTAATACCTTATTACATGATGAAAATAAAATTTGACTTCCAATTCAATCGTCTTCTGTTGCGACATATTGTTCTTATCCTCCAGCTCCTCATCAAGGCACAATTGTAGCTTCCTTGAAGATGTTCTCTACAAAATATAGTGAACAATACTAGGTCGTCATACGACAGACAAGCCCTCAGTCAAGGACGAAAAAAATAAGTAAAATGAGAATCTGGAAATGATTTGATTCTCGAATTTTATGATAGAGAAAATGAAATAGTAAATTCCTTAGATACAATTTTGCGAATCATGAAGCAGGGTGTTCTTGCTTCTAATAATGAAATCCCGAAACAGATGTTCCAACTCTTATAAAAACTTATTCTACTTAATGTCCATATCATAATCCACACTCACACTTTTCCATAATCCTATTCTACTTAGTGTCCAAATCACAAATCATGAGCACATTCACAAATAATTTTCCAATATAAAAAATATAATTTAGATAACACTTTTGGATCACCACCAACATCAATTATCTCGGCAATATCCCATATACCCGGGATCAGATAAATTCCCTGGAAGGATGGTGCTTAAAATCCAGTCCCACAGGTATAGTGACATCATTGTATCACTATAATAACTATTGAATCACATTAAAATATGATAACACATGATATAAACAATTATCGAATTTTTTATTTTATTTCAAGAATTCGGATCATGTGATAGTATAAACAATTGTCGAATATCTTAAACTTTTCCAAGTATTCCAAAAAGAGGTCAATATTGGATATACACAATTGTCGAATCTTGATCTCTTTCAAGGATTCGAAATCAATGGAAAATAAGTGAGCTAAGCCTCACATCAGTCATCGTATGGCCATACGTATGCCGGAACAACTGATCAATATTACTTTTTTTAAAATTTAATATTGTAAAGAGTTCGCCGGTGTGATCCAAATATTCTCTTCCACCCCAATACAATTCTATAATTCACAAACAAATCTCTAACATACAATTAAGTTGAATTACATGTCCGATTCATATCTCGTTTCGTGCATTAATTACCATACGCTTTACGAGGATATCGTTTGGCAAATAGTTTTACCTTATCGAAAATATTAAATATTCAATCAAGAATCTAATTCGTGTGATCATAGCATTACGTTTAAACAGTAACATTCTATTTGGTAGGACTAGTCCGAAAATATGGAAATTGGTACACCTTATCTTGGAATGTGAAACATTAAAACTTTTGTTGCTCTTTTGTGCACGTGCAAGTGTGTCCTACTCATCTTACATTCTAAATCTGGAATATAAGATTTTTAGAGTTTGAGCCTAAAACAGATAACTTCTAAATATCTTGAAATAAAGACTAACCAATTTATTCAAAATTTTCAAAATTGGTATCTCTAGAATTTCTTAAAAAATTTGGCAGTCTCCTTTGTATTTTGGAGCCCAAAATTTTCACAATTTATAATATACAACCGGATCAACCCTTCGTAGAATTCCTTGGATTCGTCGACCCATTCTGTGGAGAAACTCTTAACATCAGTAATCATACGCAGTTATATATAATCATTTCAGGAATATAGAGGGGATAGAAGCATTGTCTTTACCTTAGCCAATTTATAGTTTAATGTTAGCAATTTATGAACTTGCAATGTTTACTACAAAATTCCATCTTAAACAAGAATGGTATGATAACCATAAAATGAACAATCAAGAATTCAACACAACAACCGAATATCTATATATTCATTTTCAAACATGACTTAAGTAACATATTCGTAAGGATTGATCATCCTATAATTTAGAATAATATTTCTAAATCAATAACATATTTTATGTGATCAAAGGAAAATATTCTAAGTATTTGGGTTCTCATTATATCTTAACATTCTAGGATAAAATTTCAAGAGTAATATACAAATTCATATTCCGTAATTAACCAAGATAATTATTCCAATTTAAAGGTATATCTTGAACTTAAATTAACTTAAGAAAATATTTTTAAGAAAACTATACTTTTGGATCTTTAAAAATCCTTTTAACCCAAACTAAAATTCATATAAGAGGAGTGTGGGAGAGGGCTTGCCTTGAAAAAAAAATGGGGATTAGGGTTTATTTTTCTTCATCTTCAAGCTTCTTCATCTTCTTTTCTTCTTCCTTTTTCTTTTGAAAGGAAGGATTAGGGCTTGAGTTTTGGTAGAGATGATAATGGTGATGATTGATGATGAAGATGGTGGTGAAGAAGATGATAATGGTGCTGACGGTGGTGATGGTGGTGCGGCTCCGACGGAGGGGATCCCGCCAGAGTCCGATCGACAATGAGGGGCCCGCGTCTGGCAGGCTAAGCATCGGCTCGGCATTCGGTCGACGGACGCGCATGAGCAAACATGCGTCAAAGGTTGCGAGAAAGGGACATGGATTAATTCTAAACACATGTACTAGATGCGTTCTTACCTAATATTTTTTCAATTTAATTTAATTTAATTTAAATATATATATATATATATATATATATATATATATATATATAGTTATTATCATCCAAATTATCTATTTGTTATCTATATAAATAATCTATTATTTGTAAATAAATCAAACAAATAATTATGTGAACATGCACGTAGTACATGCGTTTTCGACAATTATTTTTAATTCTAAATGCGCATGATTAACTAACTAATGATGATGTTTCTAGGCCATGTCTAAGTCCATAATAGTCAATACTAGGCTAACTAGGCCAATACCTTAGATAATTAACCATATTATTTCTTTTTACCAATTAATACTATTAATTCCTATTTAGGACCTTGTGACTCCATTTTGGACATTGATTCTCACTTTGCTCAGGACCACAGGTGAGGACATTTTCTGATAGTTTTCATTATTTGATAATTACTATAATACAAGTAATTAGTAATATTTTACCTGATTCTTGACACGATGGTACACATATTAGTATACTTGGATCCTCATCATGAGATGTTACTCTTAAGTGATTGTCTTGATATTTCTCATGATTATATAGACCGTGATCATCGTGCTTGTATTGTAGACCTTGCATAGTGATTATCGTGTCGTGATATATCGCGATATGGATCCATTGTACTAGTCAGAATGGGGAAAATGTTAGATGGATATGTGATCAAACCCTTAAACATTGCATTGTAACATATAGACAATAGTCAATCTTAAATGATTGTGTTATTGATCGTGTTACAACCAATCATAATGATCATATAATTGTGTTATAGTCTTGATAGTAGATCTTGATATCCAAGCCGATCACATATCTAACTAGTATTTCAAACACTTAGTGTAGTTACAGCTCTTCTCTATATTCTAGTTCATTGCTTTTATTCCATTTCATTGTGACCAGTTTATACTTTATTGCTCTAGAATATCTGTCTCATTTCCTACCACAGTATGATATTTTTTATTTCTTCTTGTCGTGTATTACATTCTCTATTTTTATTTATAGTTATTATCAATTAACTTGGAGATGCTATTGGGTTATACTTTGCTCCAATCCTGACTGAATATAATTTTTAGATACTTGGTTAGAGGAGATGTGTCCCACCTATTACGGGCCACAGGATAGCGAGGCTATTGAGATTGCACTGTAGAACCTCTTGATATAGTACCACCAGTTGGAGAGTTTTAGATCATTCATTATGATGTTGTATTTGATCTTACTAGACTTTATGACATGTACTATATTTGGGATCCTTGTGTTGAGAGTAGACTTTTGGGACTTGGATTTGTGATGTATTGTGACTTTGTATTCCTTTTCTTTCATTCTATATCGTGTCATATCTTCCTCTATTTTATATTGTGATTGAATATTGATTACCATTATCATATTCATTATTGTCCTCTATTTGGAGTTGAGATAGCATGACAGGTACATTATATTGTGTGAGATGTTTAGATAGTATTGTTGACCTAGACAGCATTATATCGCCGATGTTGCGGCGTAGGCTGGACGTAC
Organism: Iris macrosiphon; assembly: GCA_036927795.1. NCBI lineage: Eukaryota > Viridiplantae > Streptophyta > Magnoliopsida > Asparagales > Iridaceae > Iris > Iris macrosiphon. Next base: position 127,646,139 of record JAYESA010000009.1, on the reverse strand, counting down.
CCATGTACTCATGCCCCTATACTGGGTGTGGATCGTGACACGTTATTCTAAAGGTATGTACTACATACGTTCTCATCTAATATTTTTAAGTTTGCGAGAGAGGGACAAAGATTAATTCTAAACGCATGAACTACATGCGTTCTCATCTAATATTTTTTAATTAAATTTAAAGTTATATATATATATATATATATATAGTTATTATCATCCAAATTATCTATTTGTTATCTACATATAAATAATCTATTATTTGTAAATATATCAAATAAATAATTATGTGAACACGCACCAAGATAATTATTCCAATTTAAAGGTATATGCTGAATTTAAATTAACTTAAGAAAATATTTTAAGAAAACTATACTTTTGGATCTTTAAAAATCATTTTAACCCAAAGTAAAATTTATATAAAAGGAGTGTGGGAGAGGGCTTGCCTTGGGAAAAAAATGGGGATTATGGTTTCTTTTTCTTCATCTTCAAGCTTCTTCATCTTCTTTTCTTTATCTTCCTTTTTCTTTTGAAAGGAGAGATTAGGGCTTGAGTTTTGGTGGAGATGATAATGGTGATGATTGATGATGAAGATGGTGGTGAAGAAGATGATGATGGTGCTGACGATGGTGATGGTGGTGCGGCTCCAACGGAGGGGAGCCTGCCAGCGTCCGGTCGACGATGAGGGGCCTGCGTCCGGCCGGCCAGGCGTGGCCTCGACATTCGGTTGGCGGACGCGCAGGAGTGGACGCGCATCAAATGTTGCGAGAGTGGGACAAAGATTAATTCTAAACGCATGTACTACATGCGTTCGCATCTAATATTTTTTCAATTTAAATTAAAGTTATATATATATATATATATATATATATATATATATATATATATATATATATATAGTTATTATCATCCAAATTATCTATTTGTTACCTATATAAATAATCTATTATTTATAAATAAATCAAACAAATAATTATGTGAACACACACGTAGTACATGCGTTTTCGACAATTTTTTTTAATTCAAAACACATGCACTACATACGTTCTCATTTAATATTTTTAAGGTTGCGAGAGGGACGGAGAATAATTCTAAATGCATGTACTACATGCGTTCTCATCTAATATTTTTTAATTTAATTAAATATATATATATATATATATATATATATATATATATATATATATATATATATATATATATATATATATATATATAGTTCTAGTTATAGTTATAGTTATTATAATCCAAATTATCTATTTGTTAACTATATAAATAATCTATTATTTGTAAATAAATCAAAAAAAAAAATTATGTGAACATGCATGTAGTAATGATGGTGCTGACGGTAGTGATGGTGGTGCGGTTCCGACGGAGGGGAGCCCGCCGGCATCCGATCGAAGCATTCTCACCTAATATTTTTTTAATTTAATTTAAAGTTATATATATATATATATATATATATATATATATATATATATATATATATAGTTATTATCATCCAAATTATCTATTTGTTATCTATATAAATAATCTATTATTTGTAAATAAATCAAACAAATAATTATGTGAACACGCACGTAGTACATGCGTTTTCGGCAATTGTTTTTAATTCTAAACGCATGTACTACATACGTTATCATCTAATATTTTTAAGATTGCGAGAGAGGGAAAGAGATTAATTATAAATGCATGTACTATATGAGTTCTCATCTAATATTTTTTTAATTTAATTTAAAATTATATATATATATATATAATATCATCCAAATTATAATTTTGAATATGTGAATTAGATAATATTTTAAAAATATATCTATGCGGAAGAGAAAGATAAAGTTAGCTTTTTGTTCCGCAATTTTTTTGAATAAAAGGTGAAGTATTTTATTTAAAAATGGTTTAAATGGCTCACTTCTGAGTCCTTTGTAAATTACTAGTAAATTTACGTACAATTTAAAATATTATATAAAAAATTAAATTATTTTAAAATATTTAGAATCTTATTTGAATATATTTTATTTAGAATTTTTTATAAATATGTTTTTATAATTTTGAATATGTGAGTTAGATATATTTTAAAAATATATCGATGCGGAAGAAAAAGATAAAGTTCTCAAAGGTTTCGAGAGAAGGACAAAGATTAATTCTAAACTATATATATATATAAATATATATATATATATATATATATATATATATATATATATATATATATATATATATATATATATATATAGTTATTATCATCCAAATTATCCATTTGTTATCTTCATAAATAATCTATATTTGTAAATATATCAAACAAATAATTATATATACTTGTTACCTACACGTGCGTTGCACGTAAAAAAATTATTTAAAATATTATATAAAAAATTAGAATATTTTAAATATTTTAAATATAATTTTAATATATTTTATTTAGAATTTTTTATAAATTTGTTTTTATAATTTTGAATATGTGAGTTAGATAATATTTAAAATATATATTTATGCGGAAGAAAAAGAAAAAGTTATCTTTCTGTTCCGTAATTGTTTTAATAAAAGGTGAGGTATTTTATTTACAAACGGCTTAAATGACTCACTTTTGAGTCTTTTTTAAATTACTAATAAATTCACGTGCAAGTTAAAATATTATTTAAAAATATTATTTTAAATATTTTAAATATAATTTGAATATATTTTATTTAGATTTTTTATAAATATGTTTTTATAATTTTGAATATGTGATTTAGATAATATTTTAAAAATATCTATGCGAAAGAAAAAGAGAAAGTTAGTTTTTATCACACCCCAAATCCAGAATACCGGAGTGCGGGGGAATGACTCAGCCAACCACGCGAAATACCGAAGCAACCCGAAATGTGTTAAGGTTGTCTAGAGACAAGGATTGATACTACAATCAAGTCTTCTAGGGTTAAGAACTTCTATATCTCCATCATTCAAACAAGTAGCAATAATATAGAATATTTCAAAATAAGCAGTAAGGCATCACATACGCCGCATCATAACGTTCTAGAGATCTACCGATACAGAGTGATATGCCAGATACACAACCAAAAGCATACATGACAGTGAGTCAACTGCAGTCTGAATATATTATAGTCATGTAAGCAACTAGTATCCAGATTATCTGGCTAACAAGTGTCGATTGGCTAAATACCCAAAAGAATATAGTTTACAAAAGACGAGCAGTGAATGAAGGAACCCACTCGTGACCCTCAGCAGCCATCCTTCTAGTTCATGCTATCAGTGAGGTGAGATACACTTTATCCTCAGGTGCTAGCTCTAAACCTAGCCATGCAAAACTAGTAGGGTCAGACCCTAAATAGCAAGTACCATAAAGGAAGTACAAAATAAAGAAATAAAACCAGTTTTATAGCATGAGATGCATAAACCAATAATTAATGGCATATGTCTCATCCATGATATAAAATAATACCCCTTCACCAAACAAGGACAGGAAGTGTCACATCATATTAGGATATGATACATCCCTTGATTATAGTCAAGCTAAAATAACTATGCGTCATAGTTTCAGTCCATAGGCTATCGTAACACAATAACGCAACCCAACAACAACAAAATGACATGAGTTAAACTATAATGCTACGATATTCTCTGTCCCTAATTCCACTCAACAGAAGGCACAATACATAAGCAAGGATACAATACTAAGTAAAATAATATAGGATAATAAGTAGCTTCGATCCGTGTTCCGTTGTAACACAACAATGCAACTTAACAACCAAACAAGGAACTGAGTCAAACTTTTATATTGCAATGGTCCACTTCTCTACCTAGAACAGATTTAACAACGAAACATGTGTTATGGCTTGATATATGATCTGTAGGTTATCCCAGTAATGCAATATACGTGTATCCTCAGATCGGGCTATAATCGAGAAGGGCTGGTTGAACCAATGATATACGAGCAAGAATATATGATGCACCAGTCCCTTGCAAGGGCCCTGAACTAATTAATGATCAGTAGTAGTTCTAGGCTTTCTATAGGAAAGATACTGGCTCGGCTTATAATTGAGTCAGATACTGTACTCCACTAGTGCGGATGATATACAGTATCCATGGTGGCCAGCCTTTACTCTCAGCTAAGTTAGGATAGTTTGACATGCACGATCTCAAGATATCGTTCCCTCCCAATGCTCTACAAATTAAGTTGCCTAGTTAACCCTAGGTGATTTAGAATCTCATACTGTAGTCACATGAACTTTCATTCCTAAATGTCGTACTTTAAGTACGGGCAGTCTTGATACGAAATCACATTGTCACTCAGAAGTTAAATCTTGATTCACCCAAGTGTGATACAATAATCAATACTATCTAGCCACGGCTAAAGTCACTGCCCAACTACCAGATCCGTGCAAGAAAATAATTACATATATATCACGTAGCAAGTGTATGTGGCACGAGGCTCACTATATATCAAGTAGCACTCTTGGTGCGATCATGTGTATCAGCACGGATATAATAGTCAGGGCAGGAATGAGTTCTAGTATCAAGGTTGTAGACTAGTTATTAAGTAGCAATATATTCAGGATAGGGCCAAAATGCTAAAAATAAAGTAAGAAAGAGAAAAAAAACAATAATTAAGAGATTTTTGCATCTAATGCAAGGTGTACTTGCCTAAAATGAAGAAAGAAGGAAAAATGAGAGAATGATGTAAGAGAGAGAAAAAAGTTAGCTTATATATGCTTGGGTTGAGGTTTAGACCATAGGTTCACTCATGACCAAACTAACCCAACAATTAAACCATGAGTCTAATTGAATGAAAGAATGGGTCTAGTCTCCATGACATATAATCTAATTACCATGCAAGCAATAAATAATATAAACAGGAAAACTAATATTTCCCAAATACGTATCTCGGGAACGAGGAGTGACATCTCTACCCACCTTTGAAAAATTATGTCATCGAAATTCAAATCCAAGTATTGTTAGAGAAGTTAGGACAAGCGCGATACTAATCTACAAGCTAATCTACACATGCAAACAATCACACATAATGAAGCGAAGCAACATCAGAACACATAGGTGATCGATGATCACAAAATTCGAGATATGAAGGTGTAAGAAAGAATATACCTTCAAAATCAAATATGTACGGTTACCGAGATCGAATATCGTCGTCTCGCTCTCATGCCGTTTCCCCAGAGAGTGATATCCCTAGGCAACCCGGACAAGAAAAATAGTTCGGTTCTTGAGCACCTTCTTCCTTCGGTCTAATATGGATATGGGTTGCTCCTCGTAAGACAAGTCGGTACCAACGACTAATTCAGAGTGATCAAGGATATGACTCAGATCCAAAACTTACCTATGCAATTGAGACAAATGAAATTGTGAGACTCGTCTCACAGTATTCGTATTTTATGCGGATACTTATTTTTGTGCTATTTATTATATTTTATTGGTTCTCGAGGAAGCTCAGAAATTCTTAAAATTGAAACTTTACTACCTAACCCGTATACCGATGATATACTACAGTATACCGACGGTATTCTGTCCAGCTGATATTTGTTTTACTTTTCTAGATATTTTTGGGATATTTTCGTGAACTTCTCTATAAATAGTACACTACCAGAATAATTTAAAGTAGCGACGCCTGAAAACGTCGCTAAAATAAATTTGTGACGTAATTAGCGATATTTTAATCAAGTCGTATTTAAGCTAGTTACTGATAGGGAATACGTCGTAAAATGTCGCAATAGCGACATTTTCTAGCGATGTATTCGCGTCGCTATTATTTTTCTCATTAGCGACGTTTAGCGACTCAACGTCGATAATTTAGCGACGTATTTTGTGTCGCTAAACGTCGCTAAATTAGCAACATATTTAGCGATGTATTCAGTGACGTATTTCGTGATGTATAAAAACATCACTAAACGTCGCTAAACGACGCTAAACGTCGCTAAATTTTCAGTAAAAATAAAAAAATGTAAAATGGCTTCCAAACCAATCTTTCTGCAGTTTATGAATTTCTAATTTATATAAATAGACCCAGAGCAACCATCGGTTGAATTCTCTGGGTTCGTCGACCCCTTCGGTGGAGCACTCCCCGGTAAATTAACATACATTTAATATGAATAAAAAAATACAAAGACTTATAATAGTTCATACAAATAAGAAGACCCGGAGCAACCCTCCGTTGAATTTTCTGCGTACGAAATAACATAAAAGTATATAAAATATCACAGTCACACAATACACACAAAATAAAAGTATTACAGTCACACAAAAAGTACAATATAAAAGTATTACAGTCACACAATAACCACAATAAAAGTATATAAAATATCACAGTCTCAATTTCAAGGATATCCAATATGCTGGGACACATACCAGTCCCTCAGATACTTCGCATAAACAGCGTCTAGGTGATCAATCTCCGCTATAGGTGCTGGGTGACTGGAACTCCCCCTCTGAGCTGGTGCCTTTACAACAGTAGGAGGCACCACTTCCTCCTTAACATCCACTTCCAATTTAACAGTATGAGGTATCTCTTCCTTCTTAACATTCACTTCCTCCTTAACGCATTGAGGTATCACCTCCTCCTTAACAGTAGGAGGTGCTTCTTCCTTCTTAACATTCACTTCCTCCTTAACAGTAGAAGGTATCACTTCCTCCTTAATAGTAAGAGGTGTCTCTCTCAAGCGATGTGCACGTGCTCGGGTCATGGGTGCCATCTGGTAAGATAGATGGAAATAAAGAATATAATTAATAACAGATATAAATATATTGTCTAATATTAAATATTGTGTAGATTGATGGAAACCATGCAAGATACTCAATGAATCAAACCATGCGAGAACACGAGAAACAATAAATAACATCTCATGACTGCAGATCCATGTGTATACTAATACATTTCTAAATACTTGTATTATAGTGTTAAACATTTTGGTTATTTCTAAAATTGGTCCATGAAACTATACTAGTTGATATTTATTATACTAGATACTATTTAAGGTTAGAGTCAATACTAGTTGATATTTATCAAAATACCTAATCCAAATACCCAAATACTTTATCAATTACCATTACTCCACTTACCTAGATCAACTCAATTTACCTTCACACTAGCTCGAGGTAATGTCTAGTTCCAACACCTAATCCAAATATTATATTGATACCTTATCTAACATATCTTCTAATACTCTATTTCTCCAACTGATACCAACATGCCACTATCTACACTAATACTTAACTCTAATACCAACATGCCATCAACTTACCCTTTCTACTTCCTCAATAGCTGTAGCTAAATAACTCACCCCTTACTTGTATACAGGCATGCCTGCACTCTGGCTACTGATACCTTAACTTCATATATACTAATACATCAGTCTAACCTACCATTCTTTAACCTTTACAACACATCCACACAAATATATATACCAACACACACCCACAATTACACTAACACTTGATTTCTCTTCCTTCAACCATCACAAGCACAACCACATAATTACATATCCATCTAATACATACATATACATGTATATACTTATGCTTCAAACATTATATATATATATATAACAACTTTGGAGGGTACTAGGCGTTGTGAAGGGATATCATTTGTGTTTATTGGCATAATGCAGTGTAGTACTGCTACTAGTGTTCCAAGGACCTGAAATGAACTATTGTGCACTCTAAGTGGCTAAAGGTTGTGTGTGGGTGTGTACCTAATTATTGTCATCACATAATTATTCCAGCACCGAGGGTGCCAGCACCAGGAGGATATCGACAAGGCCACCCTTGGCACCACAGGTAGCTCTTCCGGCAGGCACAACAACAGAATAGGACACCAGCTCAGGGACGTGGTCAGGCTTTTACAATGACAATAGAGGAGGCACGAACTCGAGGAGTAGCGAATATGGATAAGTTTTAGTTTTATCATAGCTAGCTATAGTAATGGATATTCCTAGTAATACTTTAATATGTGCATGTTAGTTCCATTCCCTAGTCTATACCTAGTATTATGTTAGCATGAACTTGTTAGTCTAGAGTAGTAATATGTAAGAGGTACCCAAGTTTTCAGAAGCTGTAGTTGATCCTCGTTCTAATCAGACTCATTTACTCTTGAGTTACTCATCTCTCATTGCCTAGAAAAAAGTTTTCATTGCTTCCCTACGTGTTCGGCTTGAACAAAAACTCTCACCCTTCTTCTCTAATTTCTTACTCATGATGCCTGACCCTTCATTTTTGTAGTTCCACAAACATGTTCTGCAACCGTGCCATCTCTTTTGGAGCACACCCCTTCTTGACCTGTTATATTTTATTTTTCTTAATTGTGAGAACGCAATTCTTTTAAGGTTGTAGATTGTAAGCCCCCTCATTTTTTAATAGGGTTAATTTGGTATTTTTAAAATTTATTTATTTTATTTATTTAATTTAATTTAATGGATTAAAGTATTAGTTTCTAAATCCTTCTTTTATATATATGACCATTTGTCATGACTTGGATATTTTAAGCAATGTACAACCTTTTTTCTCCCAACAAAATTTATATTACTAATTTTGATTGTGTTTAATATATTTGGGATATGGATGTTACATTTGTTTGACCTCCCCCATGCTCCAAAAATATTGTCAAACATCTAGAACCACGGTTACCATAAAACTTTCTCCTTTTGACTAGAACTTGATTAAAATCCAGCCCAAACGCATGTAATCATGTAGTGCACACAAATACCCCCATGTATCTATTTTTTTATATATATTATATTTATATTAATTTGGTTCTATTTATAGAGTCCTAATTATATAAAGGGCCATAGGTGGCATCCTAGTTGGCAAACTACCTAACTAACTATCTAACCACCCAAGATCCTAACCAACCAAATTCTGACCATAACAACCCACCCCCTCTTCATAATTTTGTATAAGAGTAGCCCCATTGGTGGCCGACCTCTATAAGCCCTAGGAACACCCCCTCCTAGTTTAAATCTATCCAAAAAGCTCATATATATACCCCATTATCACAAAACCCTAACCCTAACAACTCTTTCCCCGTTTTGGCCAACCCCTCCCCTCTCCTTCACGTGTAAGAGCAGCCCCCTTGTCATCTACCCCTCACAACATCATATCCTTCACCAAAAACCCTCTCCTCTATTCCAAAGCTCCACCTTTCATCATCCTTCCATCCAATCTCCACCAAACAGCCATAAAGGTTCCACTATTGCCATCAAACCCATCAAGAACCCATTGCCATCATCATCAACCCATCAAAAACTCATTGCCATCATCATCAACCCATCAAGAAGGGAGAAGCAAGGCAAGCACAAACAAGAAGGTGCGTTCTTGAACAAGAAGATTCACCGTCATCCAAACCTTCCAAGCTTTCGGGTAAGGATTCAAACTTTTCTTCTAAAATTCCCATGGCATGACTCCTTTAGATTTATGTAAGTTTAATATTATAGACCATTTTATTTGTATTACAGCTTAAGTGCACTCTAATGGGTCCATTAAATTGGGTTTGTCCATTGGAGTTGTGATGTTGGCCATTGCCACGTGGCTAGTCCCTTGGAATTTTGGGACTGGGGCGTGACATAATTTTTGTGGTGGCTCATGCAGGTCTACGAATATATTACTTTAGTTTCAACTAAGTGACCGAGCAAGCCTGCGATTAGGATAATAATAAATTTATAGGATCTCATCCACATATTGACACATTCTTGACCTCTATATCAGACTCGAATAAATTTCTTAACTTATATCATTCTTAATTCAAGTGGAGATCTTTACAGACCACAAGAGATTGAGTTATGTCTTCACACAAAAGAAATACAGCATGCGTCAGAGAAGGTGGCTCAAGTTATCGTCAGACTACAATCTTGACCTTCAGTATCATCAAAGGAAGGCCAATGTCGTATCAGACGCTTTGAGCAGGAGATGAGGAGCTTACTTCTTGATAGAGCAACATCATATTTTGGAGGATCTGTAAGAGATGGATATCGAGGTAGTATTACCTGGTGATATTGGTTTTATGGCGAGTCTGCAGGTTCAGTCTTCTATAGTTGAGAGGATCAGAGCAGAGCAGACTGGTAATGTCAGGATTCAGTAGCTCAGAGTAGAGTGTGAGTCAGGACGCAGACCAGAGTTGAGAATTCATAAGGATGGGACTCTCAGGTTTGGTAGTCGACTTTGTGTACCGAGAGAAGATATCCGGCAGAAGATTATGTAAGAGGCCCACAGTTCTCAGTACTCAGTAAATCCAGAATAGACGAAGATGTATCCAAATATTCTTCAGCACTTTTGGTAGAATTATATAAAGAGGGAGATATCTCAGTTTGTTTCTCGATGTCTAGTCTATTAGCAAGTCAAGGCTGAAAATTAGAGACCGACCGGACTACTTCAGCCTTTACTGATTTTAGAGTAGAAGTAGGACCATATTACTATGGACTTTGTGATCGATCTTCCTAGATCCTTGTCTGGCAGAGATGCTATATGGGTTATAGTAGATTGACTCACGAAGGTTATTCACTTTCTTCCTTTTAGAGTAGGCCAGTCTACAGAGCAGCTAACTGAGATGTACATGAGGCAGATAGTCAGATTGCATGACATGCTTGTTAGTATAGTATCAGATAGAGATTTATTGTTCATGTCTCATTTTTGGCAGAGCCTACAACAAATTTTGGGTACTAGGTTAAAGTTCAGTTCAGTCTACCAACCCTAGACAGACGGACAGTCAGAGCATACTATTCAGACTTTGGAGGATATGCTTTAAGCTTGTATACTTAACTTCGGTGAATCTTGGAAGGATCACTTACATTTAGTAGATTTCTCCTATAACAACAGCTTCCAGGCAAGCATTCATATGGCACCCTTCGAGGCTTTGTATGGTAGGAGATGCAAATCACTGTTAGCTTTGAATGACATTGGCGAGAGACAGATGTTTGGTCCAGAGAAATTGCTCAGTCGGTTGGAGTGATCAAGTAGATCAGAGAGCATCTCAGAGTGGCTCAGGATTACCATCGTCATTGGACAGATCAACACCGTCGTCATCTTGAGTTCTCTGTCGGCGATCATATATTTCTGAGAATTTTACCTACACGTGGAGTTATCAGATATGAAGTACGGAAAAAGCATAGTCCAAGATATATAGGCGCATTTGATATTCACGAACGAGTTGGAGATGTATCATATCATTTAGCTCTTCCACCACCACTTTATGAGGTACATGACATCTTTCACGTATCTCAGTTTTACCGGTATATTCCAGACCCGAGCCATATCCTGGATCATTCTGAGTTGGTCGTTGGTACCGACCTATCATATAAGGAGAGACACATGTCTATTTTAAACCAGAGGGAGAAGGTTCTCAAGAACCGGACTATCGGATTAGTTTAAGTTGCTTGGGGGCATCACTCACTGGGCGAGTCAACGTGGGAGCGCGAAGACGATATGCGTACTCGTTATCCATTTCTCTTCGACTCGGGAGGTATACTTATCCGTATACCCGTGTCCTATCTTAGCATGTTCGTGTTATTAATTGTTAGCTTATCTGTTATGTTTATTATTGTTTCTTTTCTGATTTCTTGTTGTTGCTCAGGAAATTTCATGCTTACATGAGTTTTCTGCTTATTTTAGTTTCGTGATTGCTTTCTTGGATTTTTTTGTTAGTTGATTTTGGATCCTTAAGGAAATTTCGAGAATGTAATTTTTCTAAGGAGGGGAGAGTTGTGAGACTCGTCTCACAGTATTCGTATTTTATGTAGATACGTATTTTTGTGCTATTTATTATATTTTATTGGTTCTCGAGGAAGCTCAAAAATTCTCAAAATTAAAACTTTACTACCTGACCGGTATACCGACAGTATAATACAGTATACTAGCGTATACTACCCAGCAGATTTTTTTTACTTTTTGAGATATTTTCAAGAATTTTTCTATAAATAGTACTTGAGTTTCATTTCTTTTTTTTTCTTTCACTTTCTCTCTCTTCTCTTCATCCTTTTCTCTGAGCTCGAAACTTGGTCTTGAGAATTGGAATATGGTTTCTGATCTCCTTCGTGGTGGTGGACTACAAGGTTTAGGCTGTGTAAAACCCCTATTCCTAAAAATCGTAATTACCCTTTTTAATTAATTATTAATTTAATTATAGTAATTAGTGACTAATTAGGAGAAATAGATTTTTATTAATTTTTATTTTAGCTGTTTGTGAACTTAGGGGATTTATGGGGCCATTAGAAATTTTTTCGAATTTATTCCATGTAGGAGACCCTTTGAGCAGTTGCTAGCTTAATGATATGCATTAATATAATTCTAGATTTTTCTATGGGTATATATATATATATATATATATATATATATATATATATATATATATAAGAAAAAGAAAGAAAAAGAAAATGGAAAAGGAAAAGAAAAAGAAAACAATATACTACCACTATTGGATCCCCTCCCTATCGAATCCAACCCATTAACCCATCCTAAAGCCAACCCACCCGCTGATTTAAGAAGCACAGCAACAGCAAACCCAAATACCCCCCCCCCCCCCCCCGCGAGCAACGAACAGCCCCCCCTCTTTATATATATATATATATATATATATATATATATATATATATATATATACTTCTCAATCAACCCTAAACCCTAAACCTAAATTCTTCTCCTTCCACTCGAGACCATACCGCACCTGTCCGCGCCCAGCCTCCAGCCGCCCAGCCCAGCTGCGTCGTCCGTCATCGACCGCGATCAACTCGACCCCGCGCGCTGCATAATTCAGCAGCAAGGTACCTGTGTTCCCGCACAGTTTTCCATCACCTCGCTGAACCAAACACCACCCCGTCTTCACCGGTACGCTCACCCCTTAACCCTCTTCAATATCTATGTGATAGTTGACCTCGAACAGCACGTAACCTTAGGCAAAAATAGCATCAAAGTTGGCAAAAAATAATAAATTCTGGGTATCGCAGAAAACTGCGGTGATCACCTATGTTCCCGGATTCGTATCTCCCACCACAGAGATCCGAATCCAATTTTTCTTTTTGGTATGCGGAGACCACTTGACCTAGTTTAATTTTTGTTAATTAACATTAGATTATTAACTGCTATAGGTAGAATTAAATTATTTAGAAAATTTCAAAAACACACTTTTTCTAAATTTCTAAAAGTTGTGAAACGGAGTGCGTTCCGTCAAACGGGACAGCCCTGCCATATACCAAGTGTACCAAACGGTGCACGTAGTATATCCGGATATGTGAAAGTTTGCGAAAACTAATTCGGACGTGTGTGCGCGTCAGAATCAGCCCGTATCCGCGGACAAATCCCGTGTCGCAACTTTTGTGAAAGCTGTGCGTATTTTGTGTACGCTCGTCAAATTGTGACGAAACTTGCGCCACTGGACTCATGGTAATGAGCTGGTCCTGTGACCCAATTTTTACTCAATTCTGAGATAGTTGACCAAGTCGCTAATTGGCAGACCTCACGTTTGACTTTTTGGACAAAATTGTGTTTGGCCCATCGGAATTCATATTTGGACATACCGTTGGGTTCGTATTGACATTTAGAGTTTGTTTGACCTATAATTTGTCCTATTTAGAGACCTTTATCCTTGGCACACTTTTCGGTGCAAAGTGGGCCACACGTGGACCCCACTTTGACCCAAAATTATTGTTTTGTCCCTGTGTCCAAATTGGACGAAAGGGAAGTGCTTTCTAGCTATTTCGCTTATTCTGGGAATGTTGGTGATGTCTATTTCAGCATCCGGAGATATTTGTTCTGAGGCCATAGCTTCTGATCCTGTGTGTTTGACATCTGGACGTTACATTTTGCAGCTTCTTGCCAGGCAAGTATACCTTGCCATTGTACTATTATTTATATTCCATATGTTGCCATGCATCTTTATTTTCTGTCTTTAGTTTATATATTTTAACTGTTATATAAAATGTGCGCGACGGTGTCGTCGCGATATGTTTTTATTTATGTACTTGCATTGACCTTGTTTATGAGACTACACCATTATCATGTAGCATCATTATGTTCATTGGCTATGACACAGTTGTTACACGAGTGTGAGTCTCATATAGATCACGGACTGCGTGACAGGTCTGGCCTCCTGTACGTATGGGCCGTGCATTAGGGATAACTGCTAATAGAAACTTTTTATGCTAGAAGACTTAGTAGTTATTAGAGGTCTATGGACATAGCCTATTGTAGTACGGTGATCCCATCATTGTCCTTGTTTGGTTACAGGATTGGGCTAGGGTACTAAGAATAGGCTATGAACCAGATCGTGTCATGGATGTGACATGCTTAGAGCATGGGGTAGGGAGAACAACAAGTACCACATTTGAGCTCCTTTGCAATTTTTTCTATTGTGCGCCCGGATTCTCCGCCGGAGATACGGGTGGTGATGACCACTATATATTATGTATTATCAGGCGGGCCTCTGGCGTTCAAAAGACGACATGCCTTTTAGGCCCCTGGATCTCCGAGAGAACCATGCTAATCCCAGTTTTCAGCCAGATAGCTCACTTGTGGGGAAAGTTGTTCTTAAACTGCATTCACTTAGACAGTTAGGCGACCCCATTGGATATTTATTTCAGTACTTTATTGGCATGCATTTATGTATCTTGTTATGTCGCTCTGAGGACCTGGCCCTTCCATGTGTATCTGTTCTTGAGTATTCGCAGGAGCGCAGATTCGGATGGTTACCTATGTTTTGAGGATGTCTTCTCTTCGAGCCCTTGATTGTTAGCTGGTATTCTTATATGGTGTTTATTGTGTTGTACTTTTCCATTCGAGTTGGTAGTGGATTTGTTTCCATCCAACTATCATCCTTAGATACTTTGTATTGAGATCTAGTTTCATAGATATTGGTTATTTATTTATATTTGATTTTCGTGGATGAGATTTAGATTATACCCTATGACTTGTGATAGATTTATACCACTTGTGGATTTGATATTCATATTACAGCGTACGTATGGGTTTGGTTTCCATATATTAGAGTTGCCATATCCATGCGGCTGGCATGCTTATGTGTCCTAGTCCTACGTATTCTTGGGACTGGGGCGTGACATATTTTTAGTGGTGGTCCATGCAGGTCGAGAGCATATTATCTCGGTTACGTTACTATACTGAGCAAGCCTGTACCTAGAAATAAAGTATAGGATCTCATCCACTATTGACTATGACTCGCATTCTTCCAATCTGTTATATCTGAATAATTGCATCATGCTTGATTCATATGCTTCCCTAATAGCTCCTTGAGTATAGCCCCCTCCTAGAATATAGAAGTCCCTATTGTTAGATGATAAGTAGGGTAACCTTCCTATTAAGAGTACAACTAGAGTGTTGATACCCCATTAAGTTTAGAATATCTAGTGAACCCTAGAATTCCTTATCCATAGATTGGTTTACCATTACCCCTTGATGTATTATGAGGACTTGAGAGTAGTATAGACACTACTAGAGTTAGTTAGAAGTTTTACCATAATATTTGACCCTAGTATTGAGGAACCAATAGAAAACCAAAATTGAATATTATGACTGAACCTAACCTTCATAGTTAGATAGTATTGGAGAACTATAAACTTAGATCATTGCCTTATTATTAGTAGACAACACCTTAGGAAGCCTAGAGGGATGTAATTAACACTTTTCCTTGATCATACCTCGAACATAGCAACTAGCATACCACTTTCCTTAGAAAACAATGATGCTATCTAGAGCCCCATATTTTAATTTCATATGTTGTTCCTTTGCGACCTTAAGGTTCGTTAATTGCACGACGACTAAATTATGTTCTTCTTTTTTTATCTTTTAACTCGTGCCACATGACACTTCTGATTGTAGACCGAGAGATTTTATTCTATGTTAGGATATATAGTTTGCTAAGGTTATAGTTGTAACCTTGAATTTTTTTTAATTTGTTGTGCTTAGTAGTTAAAACTTGATAGTTATTCTTGTAGATTGTGACCTGGTGATTATCCCTTAGTTTTAAATTGCGTAGCATGTACCCCCACCTCGTTACGAGTTATATCCCCTTTCCCCTTGAAGGCCAGTAACCTTCCATTCTTACTATTGACGCTTGCTCTATAAGCGCTATGACTAAGACTTAAGACGACCATGACCTATGTAATATAAGAGGATACCCTAATAAGCACCAAGACCCCTTCTCGTAGACCTTAACAGGAGTTTCTACGGTATCCTTAAGACAATTACAGTACTAGTTTATTGTTATAAGTTGGGTAGTATACCTCACAACATAGTATCATATAGTCTTTTGACCTATTATTGAAGTGTAACTGAACGACATTAACTGTATGCTAGCTTAAGACGACAGTGCTTATTCAGACTGTAGAACTTAGAGGCTATACCCCTACTTTGTCGACTATCGACTTAGACAAGGAATTAGTATGATAACTGTTGAGATTGTGGAGTCATATCTCTTCTGTGAACTTGAATTATTTCGTAACTTCTCTCATCATAATCTAGGGTATTTATAATTCTTGTACTACCTTGACTTATGCTGCTATTATAGCCTAGTTTTGCAAGCTTATCCCTTATCGAGCTTGTTCATGACATGTATTATTGGAGTACTACAATAATATATTTCAGAATCAGTGTATTAGGGTCTAGCTAACCTTAGTGCGCTTGGTTCGTCCTTCGCATAACTACTTTACGTGGATTGAGATATATAGTGATTAGTGGACGAATGTACTTGCCCTCTAGATATGTCTGAGCATATCATATCAGTTACATAACTGTACTGATACGAGCATGTGAATAGAAATTACCAAAATAAGATTTTAATCCACAACTGCCTTGACAATTCCTATTAAATTCTTTAAATGCTTTGATCCCATACTTCTAATCTATTACCTTCCCCTTGAACTCTTTATTATTGATCTCCGTCTTCCCTTATTTTGGAAAGACGAAATCTCCTGTTTGGTATAAGTTTGATATACAGATAGTACTAGATATACCTATAGGCCAATCGCATTATTTGGTGACTATCTTTTATGATTGATTAAGGGCATATCATATATGATATAATTGGTGTTAAGGTTTCGAGGATTGAATGACATGAGTAAACAAATTAAGGAATATTTTTCTTAAGTATATAGCCTTATATGATAGATGGATAAATTCTAAATTGGGTAGAAGCATTGTCAACTTGAGAGAAATTTTTTTTATTTTGTGACCAAGTAAGATTCGACTATGAGATCAAGTTATTTTATATGCGAAGAATTTTTTAAGAATGACTAAGATGATGAGGATTTAATAAATTTTAAAATCTTGATAGTGAGGACCAAATATCTATACTTTGAGCGAATAATTTACAGTTTGAATATTAAAGATAAATCATCAATTCGAATTTGAGGATAAATATAGAATTTCATACTTGAACAATTTGATGATTTAAATTAAGAGTTAAAATTTGATTGCTGGATTACCTATTTGAATATTGAGGATGTAAATTGAAACAAAAATTTAAAGAGTATAAAAATTCTTAAGTTGAGAATAGGAATAAGATTTGATTAGAATTGTTATTGTTCAAAGTCTAGAGAAGATTATGATAGTCGGAGATTGCGATATAAATTTTGAGGTGAGATGTCATATAGATTTAGCTTAAATTTGGATGTGATTATTTAAAAAATCGAGAGGAGATTACAATAGGTTAAATTTTGATTGGAACAGTGATTATCTTAACCTTGAAGTGATTGCGATGGATGTGATTATGATTTTAATTATCGCAAAGAGATTGCTATTGACTTGCCCTATATACATGAAGGATTAACAAATTATACTCTAGATTAATTTTGAGGATGAAATTGTTTTTAAGTTGAGTAGATTGTAAGCCCCCTCACCCAAGTTATACCTACTTGGCTTAGATAGTGAGACTAAGGCTAGTTGAATCCAATTAGAAATAGAACACGGTATTTTTATTTAATTTTACAACATTGTATCACTTAGCGCACATTACCGTCGCTTCGATAATTAGAGCACTACACTAGCCATTGCCTTCCTACAAACTTCACATCCTTGTCCTAGACGTGCCGCATTCTATTTTGACCTTTGCGTGACTTATAAATATGCTCTCTTGTGCTCTATTTTAGTCGCACAATATTCGTCGCAGACGTTTGTATTTAATTCTAAATTTATTTCCAACTTTGTATCCTTGTGCGTTCCAATCGAAATTGGAGACACAATCTGGACCCATTTTGTATGACCCAAATTTTGATAATATTCTATCCTAAGCCCTCTATGTCCCTGACACTTGTGTTCCACCTAATTTAATCCCTATGTACCTCTAATTAATTCAAGAGCACCCTGCGCATTAATTTTAATTGAATTAATCCAATTTTCATCTTTGTACAATTTTCCAGTTGTTAGGCACTTTTATGCAAAGGTGCATTAAGGTGTCCACACCATTGGATATGACACATGAAGAAACTTATTTTTTGTTCATGTGGATTTTCCCCATGATTTTCGGAATATGTAACGCGCAACATCGTCCCTCATTTAAACCTAGCCTTGCATTTTAAACAATGCAAATCTTATACCATCCTTGACTTTCTACCGTGGCTTAGTTTTAATTTCGAGGACGAAATTTTTATAAGTTGGGTAGAATGTAAAACCCCTATTCCTAAAAACCATAATTACCCTTTTTAATTAATTATTAATTTAATTGTAGTAATTAGTGGCTAATTAGGAGAAATAGATTTTTATTAATTTTTATTTTAGTTGTTTGTGAACTTAGGGGATTTATGGGGCCATTAGGAATTTTTCCGAATTTATTCCATGTAGGAGACCCTTTGAGCAGTTGCTAGCTTAATGGAATGCATTAATATAATTCTAGATTTTTCTATGGGTATATATATATATATATATATATATATATATATATATATATATATATATATATATATATATATATATACATATATATATATTTAAAAGAAAAAGAAAGAAAAAGAAAATGGAAAAGAAAAAGAAAAAGAAAAAGAAAACAATATACTACCACTATTGGATCCCCCCTATCGGATCCAACCCATTAACCCATCCTAAAGCCAACCCACCCGCTGATTTAAGAAGCATAACAATAGCAAACCCAAATAACCCCCCCCCCCCCGCGAGCAACCAACAGACCCCCCTCTTTACTTATATATATATATATATATATATATATATATATATATATATATATATATATATATATATATATAACTATACTTCTCAATCAACCCTAAACCTAAATTCTTCTCCTTCCCATCTCCTTCCACTCGAGACCGCGCCGCACATGTCCGCGCCCAGCCTCCAGCCGCCCAGCCCAGCCGCCCCGCGTCGCCCGTCGTCGACCGCGATCAACTCGACCCTGCGTGCTGCAGAATTCAGCAGCAAGGTACCTGTGTTCCCGCGCAGTTTCCCGTCACCTCGCTGAACCAAACACCACCCCGTCTTCACCGGTACGCTCACCCCTTAATCCTCTTCAATATTTGTGTGATAATTGACCTCGAACAGCGCGTAACCCTAGACGAAAATAACATCAAAGTTGGCAGAAAATGACAAATTCTGGGTATCGCAGAAAACTGCAGTGATCACCTATATTCCCGGATTCGTATCTCCCACCACAGAGATCTGAATCCAATTTTTCTTTTTGGTATGCGAAGACCACTTGACCTAGTTTAATTTCTGTTAATTAACATTAGATTATTAACTGCTGTAGGTAGAATTAAATTCGTTAGAAAGTCCCAAAAATACACTTTTTTCAGATTTTTAAAAGTTGTGAAACGGAGTGCGCCCCGCCAAACGGGACTGCCCCGTCGCATACGAAGTGTACTAAACAGTGCGCGCAGTGTACCCGGACACGTGAGAGTTTGCAAAAACTGATTTGGACGCGTGTGCGTGTCAGAATCAGCCCGTATCCGCGGACAAACGTCGTGTCGTAACTTTTGTGAAAGCTGTGCGCATTTTGTGCACGCTCGTCAGATTACGACGAAACTTGTGCCACTTGACTCTTGGTAGTAACGCGCTGGTCCTGTGACCCAATTTTCACGTAATTCTGAGACAGTTGACCAAGTCGCCAATTGGTGGGCTCCACGGTTGACTTTTTGGGCAAAATTATGTTCGGCCCATCGGAATCTATATTTGGACATACCGTTGGGTTTGTATTGACATTTAGAGTTTGTTTGACCTATAATTTGTCCCATTTAGAGATCTTTACCCTTGACACGCTTTTTGGTGCAAAGTGGGCCACACGTAGACCCCACTTTGATCCAAAATTACCGTTTTGCCCCTGTATCCAAATTGGACGAAAGGGAAGTACTTTCTAGCTATTTTGCTTATTTTGGGAATGTTGGTGATGTCTCTTTCAGCATCCGAAGACATTTGTTCTGAGGCCATAGCTTCTGATCCTGTGTGTTTGACATCTGGACGTTACATTTTGCAGCTTCTTTCTAGGCAAGTATACCTTGCCATTGTACTGTTATTTATATTCCATATATTGCATGCATCTTTATTTTCTGTCTTTAGTTCATATATTTTAACTGTTATATAAAATGAGTGTGACGGTGTCATCGCGATATATTTTTATTTATGTACTTGCATTGACCTTGTTTATGAGACTACCACATTATCATGTAGCATCATTAGGTTCATTGGCCGTGACACAGTTGTTACACGAGTGTGAGACTCATATAGATCACGGACTGCGTGACAGGTCTGGCCTCCTGTACGTATGGGCCGTGCGTTAGGGATAACTGCTAATAGAAACTTTGTATGCTAGAAGACTTAGCAGTTATTAGAGGTCTATGGACATAGCCTATTATAGTACGGTGGTCCCATCCTTGTCCTTGTTTGGTTGCAGGATTGGGCTAGGGTACTAAGAATAGGCTATGAACCAGATCGTGTCATGGATGTGACATGCTTAGAGCATGGGCTAGGGAGAATAACAAGTACCGCATTTGAGCTCCTTCACACTTTTTTCTATTGTGCGCCTGGATTCTCCGTCGGAGATACGAGTGGTGATGACCACTATATATTATGTATTATCAGGCGGGCCTCTGGCGTTCAAAAGATGACATGCCTTTTAGGCCCCTGGATCTCAGAGAGAACCTTGCCAATCCCAGTTTTTAGCCAAATAGCTCACTTGTGGGGAAAGTTGTTCTTAAACTGCATTCACTTAGACGGTTAGACGACCCCATTGGATATTTATTGCAGTACTTTATTGGCATGCTTTTATGTATCTTGTTATGTCCCTCTGAGGACCTGGCCCTTCCAGGTGTATCTGTTCTTGAGTATTCACAAGAGCGCAGATTCGGATGGTTACCTATATTTCGAGGATGTCTTCTCTTCGAGCCCGTAATTGTTAGTTGGTATTCTTATATGGTGTTTATTGTGTTGTACTTTTACATTCGAGTTGGTAGTGGATTTGTTTCCATCCAACTATCATCCTTAGATACTTTGTATTGAGATCTAGTTTCATAGATATTGGTTATTTATTTATATTTGATTTTCGTAGATGAGATTTAGATTATACCCTATGACTTGTGATAGATTTATACCACTTGTGGATTTGATATTCATATTACAACGTACGTATGGGTTTGGTTTCTATATATTGGAGTTGCCATATCCATGCGGCTGGCATGCTTACGTGTCCTAGTCCTACGTATTCTTGGGACTGGGGCGTGACCGGCTAGAAGTTCGCTTTAGACAAGTACACATTGCCGATTTCGTGAACTTATTTTATTTTCTGTCATTTTATTTTCCTGGTGCTTTGGTTGTTACTTTTTTGCTTAGACGTGCTTTACTATTGTTGCTTATATCGTGATTTCTAGCTTAGTGACCGTTTTGGTTTTAATTTCTGGTAGAATCTTGTTCCGTTCCTTTTTGGTAACTCGGTAACGGATACGGTACCCGAGTTATGACCGTGAGATTTAGTCCATATTGTGATATGGGACTACCCTAGACTTGACTTCTTGTTAGACTTGATTCTGGTAATTTTTGGGGTTTGATTTGGGTCCCAAAAATCAGACTTTATTTTAACCATGTTTATCTTTGGAAACCCGCAATCAGACTTACCCTAGCCCCGATGGTGTACCGATTTTAACCGACTTGGATTTCTAGATATTTTTTTTGAACCCTATCGGCATACCGACGGTGTACTACAGTGTACCGACGGTATACCGATCCTTGCGGACATTTTTAACCGACTTCAGGATATTTTTCTTGGTCGATATACCGACGGTATACTACAGTGTACCGACGGTATTCCGATTTATGGAACTTTGTTTTCCAGAACCTATCTTTCCTACTTGGAACGTTATACTACAGTGTACCGATGGTATACTGATTTGTTGGAATCCAGATTTGTTGTGTTTTTCCTATCTCTGGACCGTTATACCAACGGTATACTGGACTATACCGACGGTATACCGATCGTACTCTTTCTTTAGAAATTTTTGGTTTTCACGATTTTATTTTGATTCTTATGGATTTTGCTTGGACATGCGATAAATTGACCTGATTAGACATGAACTTACATGGATTCAGATGACTTGACTTGGCTTTACTCTGTTTTATTCGACTTTATACAGCTACACGTGATGACCTGATTGACTTGGCATGACTTTACATGGCTTCATCGGACATGGCTTGACTTGGGTTCACTTGGCTTGATCTGGATGGACTTGGCTTTACATGGTTGTATATGGCTTCCCATAGCTTTACCTGGCTTCACTCGGATTCACGTGGCTTGGTTGTTGTCATGGCTTACATGAGTCTGTTTGTGCACTGTATATTAAAACTTGTTTATATTACTATTAGAACTTGTTTTGTTGCATCATGTCTAGGTGGATTCTGCGGAATACAATACCCGGATTCATACAAGAAACTGCTAGGGATTAATAACTAAAGATTCACTTAGTACATGGCTAGGGATTTTCCTAGATTGTATGTGTTTGACATTTAAATCAAAAGGAGAACTAAAAGAACTTGATTTGATAAACAAACTAAAAAGGAGTACAAAGAAGTCCCAGAAGACAATCTAAGTATAAATTTGTTTTCTATGGGTGACGATGGAGGGTTAGGAGTGTAGCAACTCTCTTTACTCCATGGACGATCCGATACAGAAGCTCTTCTCTACAGAGACCATATGGGGTCTGTAACGCATGCTCCAAAACCGCATGGGACGTATGGAGTCTGGACGCATAGGGTCAGAGATGCATGGAACGCATGGAGTCTGGGACGCATGGGCCAGAATTGCATGGGACGAATGGAGTCTGGGACGCATAGGCCAGAACTGCATGGGACGCGTGGAGATGAATGGGACAGAACCGCATGGGACACGTGGAGTCTGGGACGCATGGGCCAGAGCCGCATGGTAGTCTTTGTCGTGTTGTAAACGTAGTACTGCACAGTTTCTGATAGTTCTGTCTCTTAGCGAGTTCACACCTTTCGAGACATTCAGAAAATCCTCCACTGTCAGGATTCAGTGTCAGATGTAATCTTGTTGCCAGAGCGTGATGTCAGATCCATCTGCAGTCAAAACTACCTTCAGTTTTTGGTCCGCATAGCTCTCACCTAATTGGGCCTCGTGGTGATCATGCGGTCTATTTCCTACTAAACTTTTTCCTGGGCCGCTTGGATCCAACTTTTTTAGCTTCTACAAGATCCTCTTCAAAGTTTTTAAACTGATAAGTTTAAAATAATTTGAATCAGAGGTGAGGACGTGGTATACTTTGAGTCGCATGGATATTAGGTTGCATGGCTGCATGGATGGGCGTTGTGTCACCCCCCAGTCCCAAAATACGTAGGACTAGGAATATGTAAGCATGCCAGCAGTATGTATATGGAGACTCCAATATATGGAAATCATAACACATACGTACGTTGTATTATGAACAATAATTCACAAGTGGTATATAATTATCACAAGTCACAGGGCATAACTAAATCTCATCCACAGAATCAAATAGAAATAAATAACCAATCTACTATATAACTGAATATCAATATGAAGTATCAAAGAATGATAGTCGGGTGGAAATAAATCCACTGCCAAACTATAATATAAGGGAAACCACATAAGAACATTTAATAAACCATGAGACTCGGAGAGAAGACCTCCTCGAAAGAGATAAATAGTAAGTCCTGATCTGTGCTCCTGCGAATAGTCAAGATCGTCTACACCTGGAAAGGGACCAGGTCCTCAGAGGGACGTAATAAGATACATAGAAGCATGTCAATTGAATACAGTAAAACATGCATAATAGATAGAAAATATATAAGTATGTTGTACTAGACAATATATATGAAATGCATAATGAAGACAACTTTTCGACGTATGGGCATGGGTAGGCTACTCTATCTAATCTCACAACTCACACACACGTCAGGAACACCAGAAATCGACATACCTCAAGGGTAGCGACCAGCGCGACACCAGAAATCGACATACCTCGAGGGTAGCGACCATCGTGACACAACTACCGTAGTACGTACTAGTTATTATGGTTTACCAGAGTGGTTAAAGTCCATACGCCTACTGATTGTCCTCCCCTCCCATGATACTATGTGTCAAGTGTGTGTCAACATATATATAGTATATAATTATGACTGAAAGAAAACACACATGCAATGACTATATAAAAATATAATAAGCATGCAAAGTACTGTAAGCAATTTGGCAAGGTATCTTGTCTGGTCTGAAAAGAGATAAAGTCACAACTCAAGGCTTCGTTGGATCTACCCGTCACATAAATTAAACAAGTTAGATTAAAAAAGTGGGTGAATAGGTTCCTCCATTTTAATCTATTTAAATTATGAATAAAATAACCTAAAATAGTATTTTAATCTTATTATAATCTGGCTTTATTGTTAAATCCTAATTTTGGTTCAAAGAAAGTCAACTTTACAGATTTGTGATCCGTGGCACGCAAATTGAGATAATCCGTTGATCAATATAGTTATATGTTGGTTTCAGTATAAAATAGTAGTTTTTGTAGAATATTTTGGAGCAATTGTTATATTTTTTATTGATAATCTTTTGGCTATTTATATTCTTACAACCCTTTATCTTACATTAATACCCCATTATAACCCCCTGTAGAATATTATAATATCCTAACAAATATACCAAGAATATTCTAATATACCATAACTCCTCCTCAAGATGGGCAAAATATTCACTAAGCCCATCTTGTCACATCCTCTAATCAAATCTGCAGAGCTAAGTCCCTTGGTCATACTGTCTGCTACCTGCTCCTTGGTTGGAACATGACCTAGCTCCAGTAGTCCACGGTCCAACTTCTCCTTGATAAAGAACCTATCGATCTCGATGTATTTGGTCCTGTCATGCTGCACTGGATTGTTAGCGATACTGATGGCTGACTGGTTGACACACCACAGCTTTATCTTGGCCCTTTGATCTAGCTTTAGCTCCACCAGCATACTCTTCAGCCATAGCAGCTCTGCAACTCCTAAGACCATAGCTTCGTACTCCGCTTTAGCTGTCGATCTGGAGACCATCGACTGCTTCTTACTCCTCCAAGAGACCAAGTTGCCTCCTACAAATATTTAATAGTCCGAGGTAGACCTCCTGTCATCAGTACAGCTAGTCCAGTTAGAGTCACAGTAGCCCTCGATGCTCAAGTGATCATTCTTCCTGAATATCAACCCCTATTAGGGCTACTTGGCATATATAGAGAAATTAAGTCTAATTAGAATCCAATTAGAATTAGAACACGATAATTATTTAATTATGCGATATTTTATATCGCTTAGCGCATCTTACCGTTGCTTCGATAATTGGAGCACCTCACTAGCCATTGTCTTTCTACAAATTCCACAACCTTGTCCTAGACGTACCCGCCTACTATTCTGACCTTTGTGTAACTTATAATATTGCTTTCTTGTGCTATATTTTAGTCGCACAATAAACATCGCGGACGTTATTATTTAATTCTAAATAAATCCTGACTTTGTAACCTTGTGCGTTCCAATCAAAATTGGAGACACAATCTTGACCGTTTTATACAACCCGAATTTTATTAATATTCTAAACTGTACCCTCTACGTCCCTGACACTTGTGTCCCACCTAATTTTAATCCCGTGTACTCCTAATTAATTCCAGAATATCGTGCGCATTCAATTTAATTAATTAAATCCAATTTTCGTCTTTGTACAATTTTTCCAATTGTTGAGGGCTTTTATGCAAAAATGCATTGAGGTGTCCCCACCACTGGACAATACGTGAAGAAACCCAATTTTTCCTTCACGTGAATTTTTTCCATAATTTTTGGAATGTGCAAACGCGCAACATCGCCCCTTTTATTTTAAACCTATCCTTTCTCCCCGGCTGAGTTTGCTATGTTCATACTACCTCTGAGCAAACCTTTCGGGTCTTGGATATCGATTATCATGTCCATATTACCTCTGATATCGGTCGTAGTCTAAACTTATCACCCGTACTTAGCTTAAAGTACGCCTTTGGAGCTAAGTGCACAAAACCTATCATGTCCATACTACCTCTGATAGCATCTTCATCTTTTAACTTGCTGCTCGTACTCAGTGTAAGTACACCATGGGTAGTAAGTCCCCAAGTTAAAGTCCATATTACCTCTGAACTACTTATTTTTCTCAGCAGAGAAAAAGTCAGTTCATGTCCATATTACCTCTGAACTACGTCTCTCCACTTTCTCTAGTAGAATGAATCTATCACCATAAGAAAACAGTCATGTCCACATTACCTATGTCCTATTTTCCTTTATCCCCACAGAGTCATATCTTGTCACTACCATATTCCAGAATAGGGGTATTTTTGTCTTTTTATTTATTTAATTTAATGTGTTAATATATTGTATTATATTTATATATTAATTATAGTGTTCCTTAAATGCATGAGTTAGTGGACGGGACCTAGAAACCCATTAGTTGAATCTCTGACCAAATTATAGGACTATGGACATTAATTAGCATTTTTGGGATTTAATATTATGGATTATATTTAATTGCTGTAATTTTATTTGATTGTTGTACCTTACCATTGCTTCGATAATTGGAGCGCTACACTAGCCATTGCCTTCCAACAAATTTTACACCCTTGTCCTAGATGTGCCAGTCTTCTATTTTGATCCTTGTGTAACTCATAAATATGCCCTCTTGTGCTTCATTTTAGTCGCACAACATTAGTCGCAAACGTTTATATTTAATTCCAAATAAATCTAACTTTACATCCTTGTGCATTCTAATCAAAATTGGAGACACAATCTTGACCCGTTTTGTGCAACCCAAATTATGATAATATTTTATTATGAGTCTTCTACATCCATGACACTTGTGTCCCACCAAATTTTAATCCTATGTACTTCCAATTAATTTTAGAACACCAGTTACACTATTTTTAATTAAATTAGTGTAAGGACCCAACTTAACCCAAAACTAGACCCAACACCAAACCAAACCAAACTCCCATTTACACTCTCAAGACTCATACTAAACACCATACACCCTTTTCATCCACTACATCACACCAAGCATAGTATTTTCCCTTATTTAATCCAAAAACCCCACTTTGTGCAATTTTCCAATTATTTGGGACTTTTATGCAAAAGTGCATTGAGGTGTCCACTTCCCATTGGGCACAACACATGACGAAATACCATTTTTCTTCATTGATCGGTCATGTAAATTTCCACATGATTTTGGAGTATGCAACACTCAACATCCTCTCCCCTCATCAAATCCTAGCCATTCATTTCAAACAAAACCATCCTAGCCTTTAAATTTTCTACATGTAGAAAGAAATCCATTCCCAACGAGGGGTTGACCGGCCCAATTTCCTAGGCTAACATCAAACCCTATTTCTCTACATATATATACAACTTCTTCTCCTTATTTTTATCTTCATCCCCACCACCACAACCGAAACTCAACCCTAAACCTAAACCTAAACCTAAACCTAAACCTAAACCTAAACATCATCTCCTCTACCCGTCACCGTCGATCTCCTCCGCCTGAGCACAGCACCCGTCCTCCTTCTTAACCGACGAGCATCCGACCTCATCCTCATCGTCACCGCCACACCGACGCCAATCCCGGCAGCGCCACCACCAACACTACCGAGCCACAACAGTCGAGCACGACCCCCTCTCGACCCACGATAGTCCGTCGACGTCCTCCATCCTCGATTGATCTCCTTCGACCCCGAGCAGCGACTTCTCCACCGCAGCAAAGACCCTGCCTCCTTTCATCATCATCATCGTCGTCATCATCATCGTCGTCGACCCGTCTCACCTCGCCAGAGATGACCTGCAGCAGTCACCCTCGATCCCGTGTACGTGCCTGCTAACGCACATGTTCGACTTGCCGTCCTTCATAATTGTGTGTATGTGCATGTGTGTATAGTGTAGGGTTTAACATATTGCTTCATGGTAAGTTTAGTTGATGTGATTACAGACCCGTGTTGGTGAACCTAATGACTAGAGAGCATATGCGTATGTGTATAATAATTAAATCGATATATATATATATATATATATATATATATATATATATATATATATATATATATATATATATATATATATATATATATATATATATACTGTATGACCCTAGGTTAACTGTGGATATCCCGTATAATTGTATATGATCATAAGTGTTATTTATGGATATCCGTATTAACATTTGATTGTATGACCCTGAGAATTTGTGAGTTGACTGCCTTGTGTACACCAACGTACTGGCTTAGACGTGTTAGTGAGTCGACTGTCTAATTTTGCACAACATTTGAAGACGTGACACCCGTGCAGTTAGACGCACACTTGACCCTGTTAGTTGACTAGTGTCACCCCTAGCGTAGTCTCTGAGTTCAGTGTATTTATGATTGTGTGTTAGTGTAATGACTGATGTTATACTATTATTAAATAATGTCTATAGGACTGTTGGATTATTCATACAAGACCTCAAAAATAGGACATTGGTATTGCCAGCAGAGGACCACAGGGGAGTACATTCTCTGACAGTTTTTATTATGTTGATCATATTTATGATTCTAGTTGTATAGCGTACATGATTCTGACACTATATATACACGGGTTAGCATCATCGAGACCTGTCACGAGGAGTCGTGATTGGGATCCATCGTGCTAGCTGGGGACGGAGAAATATTAGTAGATTATGTGATCATATCCAACTCTACATGCATCATAGCTCACCCCACACCTCACGTCGGGTGCAGCATGATCATTACATGCCTCATAGCCTGTTATGTATGATTAGCCTGACTATTGTTCGTATCATAGCTAACTGGATGGTTAGCCTGACCTTATATGAATCATAGCTAATCATATGTAATAAGCCTAATCAGTCCCAAGTCGATCACATGATAGACTGATGTTTCACACACTTAGCTAGATAGTCTATACATATATTCTAGTTTATTGATCTAGCATTTCCCTATATTCTAGTTATTGTTCTAGCATTCACTTATATTCCAGTTCATGGTTCTAGCATGCACTTGTATTTCTGTTCTTTGCTAGTTGTACCACTAATGATGATATGTTCTCCAGCATTTACTTATTTCTAGTATTTCATTATCTCCATTATTTTTTATTGCCAGTATTTATATCCATCTTGTATTTCTTTAAACTGTATTATAGTTTTTGTCAATATACATGGAACTGTTGTTAGTGCTTGTACTTCGCTCCAATTCTGACTGAATATTTTTTCAGAGGATCTTGAGGACTTCTGTCATACACACTATGGACTAGGTATAGATTGAGACTACATACCAGAGAGCTTAGATGAGTCCATTCCCTTAGAGAAGGCACTACCTGCAGCTATTTAGATAATTATTATTTTATGCATTTGAGACTTATATTGAGGTTTATTTTGAGTTTATGTTGAGACTTATGTTGAGTTTAATTTGAGACTTGTGGAGACTATTTATGTTGGACTGTTAGACTGTAGTTTATCTCTATTTGAGACATTGTGTTTGACTTATGTCGTTACTTCTTATCTTTTATCCTGACATTTATATTCTTATAGTTATTGTGATTGAGTATACATTATGAGATGTTGAGAGTTATTTATATTATTGTCCTCCTTATGGAGTTGATATCATTGATAGGTTATGAGTTATGTTTAGTATTATTGAGACCTAGACAGCGTTTTACTGCCGATGCTGCGGCATAGGCTGGACGTACCCACGACTCATGCCAAAATTCTGGGTGCGGGTAGTGACATATCTTACCACGTCCACATTACCTCTGAGTAAGATATTTTCAGAACTTTTCCATGTCCATATTACCTCTGAATAAAGTTCTTCTCTTCGACTTTCTATTATCACGTTCGCATAACCCCTGATAGTGCTAGTCATTTTAGCTTATTATTCGTACTTATAGTACGCAATGGGTAATAATTCCATAACCTAAGAGTTTGCCATATCCATATTACCTCTGAGCAAACATTCTTGCCCATCGACTTTCTATCACCAAGTCCATAATACTTCTGATGGTGTCAGTCGTTCCAACTTATCATTTGTACTAAACCTTAGGTATGCCAAGGATGATGAGTCCACAAAATTTCTACAGCAGAATTATCTCAAAACAATCATGTCCATATTACCTCTGAATTATTTTTCCATAAAAACTCCAGTCCCATAGAAGTTTATTTTACCATGTCCACATCACCTCTGAGTAAGATACCTCTAATGGAATCCAAGTTTGCTACGTCCATGTTACCTCTGAGCAAACATCCCTCCAAATAGTCTGCTATAACGTCATTCTAGACCCCTAATAGTGTCAGTCATTTAAACTTATTATCCGTACCCAGTTTTAGGTACGCCATGGGTAATAAGTCTACTAAAAGTCCCTAGTAGAATTTTCCAAGAGAATAAAATGTCCTACTACGTGCATATTACCTCTAGTAGAATATTTGTCTTCTTGACTAAGTCAAAAATCTCTTCCATGCTTCTTTTTTCAAAGTATTTCAAAACTTGTTCAAGTTTTAAGAACTTTGATGGGGGTCTTGTAGAAGCATGTAAAATTCGAGTCCATGTGCCAGAAGATATGCCCTTAAAGCCTGCCTTAGTCATGATGTAGAGAAGCTATGCAGCCAAGGGACTCATCTAGATCCCCAAATCAAGTCTAAAAGTGCATCCATGCGCCAGACTACAAGCCGCATACATGCAAGATCTATGCGTCAAGCTCTCCAGGGACCAAGTTCCCTATGCGTCAAGCTCTCCACAAGTACTAGACTCCATGCGCCCCATACGTCTATGGCCACAAGCGTCCCGGACTCCATGCATGTCATGCATCCCAGATTCTATGCGTCCCTTTCGGCCTCGACTCTATACGTCCTCGTCCTTATGAAGCCAGACGAGTGCACATATCCGGCAACGGCCCTATCCGATAGTCAGTTTGCAAGATCATGTCGTTATAACCGAAAAGATCTTTACACAATCAGTGCTGACTACGTGTCCAGTTAACCAAGTAACACATACAATGGGTTGAGCAAACCCATAATTTTATCAACCACATATCCCAACCGAGGCTACGTGACAACCCACCCATGATATGCGTCCACAGTTGCAACCATCAGCATCATGGCCATAAATAGAAGGAACTTGGACGTTCCCAGAGGCCTCATTTTAGGGACCGCGGATGAGAGCACACATGTGGCCTCGACTCTATGCGTCCTCATCCTTATGAAGCCAAAGTATCCATCAAACCTATGGCGAACGAGAGCATACATGCAACCTCGACTCTATGCATCATCGTCCTCATAAAGCCAAAGTGTCCATCAGCCCAAGGGCGGACGAGAGCACACATGCGTCCTCAACTCTATGTGCCCTCGTCCTCTTGAAGCCAAAGTGTCCATCAGACCAAGGCCGAACGAGAGCACATATGCGGCCTCGACTCTACGCGGCCTAGTCAATATGCGACCACAGTTTCCATTCGACCAAGGCCAAATGAGAGAACATATGCTGCTACAAGACCCATGCTGCCTCGCCAGCATATGGCCAGAGTGTCCATCCGACCAAGGCCAAACGAGAGCACGTATGCGGCTACAAGACCCATGCAGCCTTTCCATCATGTGGCTAGAGTATCCATCCGACCAAGGCCAGACGAGAGCACGTATGCGGCCACAATATCGTACGGCCAGAGTATCCATCCAACCAAGGCCAAACTAAAGCCCGTATGCTGCCACTTCAATATGCGGACAAGACTTTATGCGGATCTCGACTTGCAGAATCTTTTTGTTACAACCGAAGATAATTTCTGCACAATCAGTGCTGACTACGTGTCCAGCTGACCATGTCACGCACACAACGAGTTTAAAAAAACTTCAAGATCTCTTTAATGACATATCTCAACAAAGACCACGTGGCAATCTGCACATGGCATACGGCTACAGTTGCAACCTTATTCTGTTAAAATAAGCCTTATGCGGCTACCAAACAGAGGTATATGCGGCACCAATGGTCCATCAACACGATGGCTATAAATAGGAGCAACTTATAAATTCTAAGGATTGGTTTTCTGCTTCAGAGAGACCAGACCATCCCCATGTGAGCAACAGGCACAAGAGAGAGAATAGAGAAGAGCTTCCTCGCTCCCGTATTGGACCATCAACAGAGTAAAAAAGTAACTGTAGTACTCAATCTCCATCGTCACCCCCCCCCCCCGAATTAAAAATTATACTTATATTATTTGTCTAGGACCTCTTTATACTTTCTTTAGTTTATTGATTAAATCAAGCGCTTTTTTATTTTTGAATTTAATGGCGAACAGTGAAGATTATCCTTCAGCAATATGTCTTCTTCGGACAAGGTGCTGTATGTGATCTTTTTATCATATTGTGGCAATGAGAAAATTCCATAGGCTCTTCAGCGGGTATCCTGAGCTGAGTCAAGTAAGAGTCTGTGTGTGTCAGCACCTCGCTTAGCGCATCACGAGTTTTTTTTTAGAAACAAATTAACTCGAAGATGGAAAGCCGAGCCGGCGTATTGGCAAGCTATGCCAATATGTTGAAGTTGTACGGCTTATCAAGTCCTTGAGGTAGAGTCTTCTTCAAAGACTTGTCAAAACGAACTTGTTTTTGTTTAACTTTTTTTGCTGCAGTAGGCTTCGACGGGCCTGCTTCAGCAGCGGTTGGGATAGCAGAAGCAAAGGAAACAGGTGGAGCATCCTCCTGGGCTGGTTCATTGTCCACAAATAGGTCTTGCCAAACCTATTCTCTCTAGTCATTGCTTCTTCAGGGACTGGGGAAAGAAGGACCATATGGAAGGACTTGCCTTTCTTTTTGGATTTGGAACTAGAGGAAGCATTCTCCAATTCCATGTCCTCTACGAAGTCAAAATGGACCCAGATGATTTTAGCTCACGAGATGGTAAGAGGGACCAACCCCTTTTTTTCTTTATGCACTAGCGGAAGATTTACAATCTTTATTATTGCATATCATTATGACACCATCTTGAACTTCATGCGCTGGAAAATCACCAAACTAAAGAGATACCAAGTTGCGGTGACCGTCTTCTTGTCATTGTAGAGCATGATAGCCTTGGCGTTTATCAAAATGTGTCACGGCCCGCGTCTGAATGATCGGACACGAGTACATGGGCACGCCCAGCCTACGCCGCATCATCGACGGTAGAATGATGTAAAAGCCTCAATATGAAATATCTCTACAATACGAGTAAACTAGTCTCATTAAATATGCTCAATCACAGAATGCTAAGAAGATATAGAATAAGGCAAGATAATCTAACCAACTAACTAATATAAATAAACTATAGCAAAGTATTGAAAGAGGAAGTACTAGCCTAGTTCTCAACAGAGGTAACCTCCAGGTCAGTGGTACATCAAGATTGGTCTCAACTAGCATCATCCTGAAGTCCAAGAATATATGGCATATCATTCCTAAAAATATTATCCAGTCGAAATTGGAGCGAAGTACAAGTACTAACAACAATTCTAATTATATTGATAACGACTATAAATAGTGAGTAATGAATATACATCATGAAATAAAATACTATAACGTAAAGGAACTAGAGAGGCATATAATCATATCATATAGGAAAATAACTAGCAATGAGTACACAGGTAATGGTAAGCAGTGAATAAGCAGGTAAATATAAATACTAGCAAGTACAAAGTAGGAATAAGAAAATAGAAATACTAGCTAAGTGCCTTTAAATATTAGTTTACTATGTGATCGGCTTGGGACTAGATCAGGCTTGCTATATATGATTAGCTATGATACATGTAAGGTCAGGCGAACCATCTGGTTAGCTATGATGCGTGCAAGAGTCAGGATAATCATATATAACATGTTATGAGGCTTGTAATATGGTTAGGCTATACCCTGCGTGAGTTGTAGGATGATCTATGATGCATGTAAGGTGGGATATGATTACATAACTTGTTAATATTTCCCCTGTCTTGGGCTAGTACGATGGACTCAATCATGACTCTTCATGACAGGTATCTATAATACTAGCCCATGAATCCACTGTGTTAGGAATCAAGTATAACACTACAAAACTGATATTATAGTAATCATCAAAATAAAAGAAATTATCAGATAATGTACTTGCCTTAGTTTAGTTGGAGTCGACATGTGCGACCATACTCAAGATAATCCCACATGTGTTGACATAAAATAGGTACAAATGCCATAATACTCAAGATGACCCCACATGTTGTAACAGACAGTCCCAATGAGTCCAGAGAAGTCCAAATAGCTAAAAACGATATAAAGAAGTCCAGAATCGGGATACGACACAAATTTTAAGATGGAGATACCGGGTCCGCTACGGCCCGCAACAGACAGAGAAAATGAACAAATTATTTAAGCTCGATAAGGAAACTAATTATGCTAAGAGAAGAAAGTTGGTTTGCTTATTGAAAACTCATTGTAGGAAATTAATATAGATTTGTATAAAACTCGTTTAAGAACTATTTATTTATAAACTAATTTTAAATATACTTATAAAAAGTTTATTAGGAATATAATAGTCATTTCTAAATACGTTAAATTTTTATAAAACATTTTAGGCCTAAACATGTAATTAAGTTCAATAATCAAAATATATTAAAAAATATAATTTCCTGTAACAATCCTTATTAATTCTTTATTAACCAAAACCCCAAATTATCATTATATAAAAAAACCTAATATCTGATATAAAACAAAACTTACTATATATTATTTATATAACAAAACATAGTATGTAAAACAAAATATATATCATTATATATATAACTAAAACTTTTGTACACTAAGTCTACCAATGCTACTCAAAGGTATTTTTACATATATTTTATCTAATCAATTAAACTAATATAATATTATCAAAAATTATTATATATAACTAAATCGTAGAGCTTCGAGGTTTTTGATACAGGGTGGGCTTCCAGAAAATCTGCCAATGCTTGGCCTTTGATCGCCTTTTATGGGACAAATACCATATCGTACGGCGACGGAAGTATTGCCCATGTGGCTAGGTGAGAGTTGAGCGCTCCGGGTTT
The DNA here is from genome assembly GCA_036927795.1 of Iris macrosiphon. Taxonomy (NCBI): domain Eukaryota; kingdom Viridiplantae; phylum Streptophyta; class Magnoliopsida; order Asparagales; family Iridaceae; genus Iris; species Iris macrosiphon. The sequence goes on along the minus strand of JAYESA010000009.1, from coordinate 127,610,637 downwards.
AGTCATAAAGACCGTTAGAGGATTAACTCACGAGATCACATGGATGGTTTATCCTACCACGTAATGCCAGGTCTTCTGAATGGTGAAGACCAGAGCGAGACACTCCTTCTCAATGGGGTGGTATATGTGCTCCGCGTCGGCCATCATTCTGCTGAGATAGTAGATGTTTTGTTCATGATCTGCATCACTTTTCTGGGCTAGTAGAGCTACGAAAGAGTGATCCATTGCCCGCACATATAGCAAGAATGATTTTCCCACAGTGGGGGGCACCAATACTGGGGGGTTCATGAGATACTCCTTGATGTCTTCGAAAGTGCATTGACATTCTTTATTCTAAACAAAGGAGACTCCCTTCTTCATGAGCTGAATGAACGGCTGACAATGTCTAGAGAGGTTTGATATGAACCTCCTATTGTATGTTAGTTTTCTTTGAAGTCCACAAAGTTCTCTGAGGTTCTTCGACGGGTGCATTTTAAGGATTGCTTTAGTCTTGTCAAGGTCTACGTGGATACCCTTCGAAGTTATGACAAAACCCAAAATTTATCGCTAGGGACTCCCAGGAAGGATTTGGTAGGATTTATCTTGAGCTGGTGCCCACGCATCAGGTCGAACACAGTCTTCATATCTCGGAGGTAATCATCTTTAGAGCGACTCTTGACAGCGATGTCATCAATGTAATACTCCACTATCTTGCATAGATATTTATGAAAGATGGTACTTATAGCTCGTTGGTATGTAGCATATGCGTTCTTTAGAACGAATGGCATGATTGTGTAGTAGTACTCTCCTATCGGTGTTCAGAACGATGTATGCTTCTCGTCGTCAGGAAATATCTTGATTTGATTGTAGCTTGAGAATCCATCCATGAAGGATATGAGCTCGAAGCCCCAAGTGTTGTCAATTATTATATATGTGGTCGGAAGGAGAAACTCGTCCTTAGGGCATACAACATTTAGATCATAAAAGTTAATGCAAATTCGAATCTTTTCATTCTTTTTTATGACGGGCACGATGTTGGCCACCCAATCTGGATATTGTTCCTCGCGGATGAAGCCAATAGCTATCATCTTGTTAACTTCATCTTCAATGGCATTCATGATATTCGACCAAAACCGCCATTGTTGTTGCTTGACTGGCTTAGCGTTTGGCAAGATGTTAAGTTTGTGGACCACGATTTGGGGGTCCAATACAGGCTTCTCTTTGTATTTAAGCAAAGATATCTATGTACTCCCTGACGAGCTATAGTAGGAATTCTTGATCCTCATCGGACAGACTTTTGCTGATGAAGATAGGTTTGGGGGAGAATTCATCGTCCAGATTGATTTGTATGACTTCGTCCTCGGTGGGAGGCCCCCGTTGCTCGAACCGCATCTTCCATTGTAAGTCTAGGCATTGGGCCGCGGTTCTACTTCAAAGAATTTAGGTGGATCCTCGTCATCTTTCTCAGGGTCAACTGACACCATGTTAGCAGACAACGTTTGTTTGAGCATCTTCCCGATACTAATATTGGAGTCCCAAGCAGAATATTCTGAAGAGTGAGAGTGTAACTCATCTTCATCATCCTAGCCTTCGTGGGTTATGGAAGGCATAACGTACCCTAAGCCATGCTTGATCTTATGGTAGTAATCCTCGGACTTGCCTACAGGAGCATGCAGATGCAGAGGCATTCGTCGAACTTTGTCGTAGTTCAAGCCCCTAGCGGCTTTCAGATTGTATCTCATCTTCTGGATAAGGTGCTTGGTTTGAGAGCTGTACCGGTAAAGTGGTATTTTGCCAGTATCGATTTATGGCTCCAGTTCCTCTGGGACGAAGGATTAGAGACTTTTCACTCTACCGAAGATAATGAGTTTGTCTTCCCTCTTCCTTGCTAGAACTATGAAATAAGAATTTTGACTGGGGAGAATTCGGTTCACTGCATAGGTGGTAGTCACCTGTGTATGCAGGTGCAGGCCTAGACCGTACTCAATGGAATACAATATGCTTAGATGTGCAATATCCGAGTAGTTTAAAGATAGCCCTTTATTAATAAAATAAGGAATCTTATCCTCAGGAAATACATCGTCAAGATAAGGGACGTTAGCATGAGCATCTACGTACTCCTCTAATTTGTCCTTCCCGAGATCTACTCCCAGTGCGAGCGACGGCTTCGGAGGTCTCCTACATAGCTTTACCACTAAAGGTTTAGAAGTCATAGTAGGTACCGGATCTTCCTTCAGCGGTCGACTCGGTCTAAGAAGGCAAATGACCAAAGGTTCAGGTGCTTTCTTGTGTAGTTTCACCATGAGGGGAAGAGTTGTATCGGAGCGCGTGCTTTGAGATGGACTCTAAAGGGCTCATCCGATGTTGTCCTAGTCTCTGCCTCATCGTCGGCGTCATGGCCACCTTCATCTTGGTGGACTTGCTTGTAGAGGATTGAGTCAAAGTAATTGGCCTCAACCCCTTTAAATGGATCAACGTCGGCAAACTCTGTCTTAACAATGCCATGATCGTCCACGTACTTCAAGCACTGTGCAAGGTTAACGGTATGATCATGTACTGATGTATCCAAGGGCGTCCCAATAGGACGTTGTAGGATACGTCTATATCTATGACGTAGTAGGTGACCTCTATTTTCAAATTATTAATATGATATTTCAAGCAAATCTTGCCCAGAGGGTAACTCTTCCCTGCGTTAAAGCCACTAATGGCAGTATTGTTTGTTGCCAGGCGATGCATCAGGATGTACAAGATCTGAAGCAGACTCCGCGGGATAATGTTGATTGACGAACCGGGGTCGATATGCATCTGGTCCACCTTGATGGCACTGATGTACCCTGTGTAATACAGAGGATGATCGAACCTATTATTCTTTAGCAACATGTCTTATTACGAGAACGTGATATTGGGTATCACCTTCATCATATTATTGCAGTGGGGGCATGCGGTAGGATTCTCAGCTGGCGGCTTGACCTGCGTCAGGTAGGTGTCGGCATTCTGTAATACCTCACTCAGAGCAACCTGAGTGTCTTTGGAGAGTCGAAGAAGCTTGAATATTGACAACTTTACTGGAGTATTGGCCAGTTGTGCCAAAATATCGAAGTTGTAGGGCTTCTCCAGCCCCCGAGCTATATCTTTGTGTAGCGGTTTATCAAAACGAGTTTCTTTCTGCTCGGACTTGTCCGCTGCCGGAGGCTGGGATTGACCCGGATTAGATATTGTAGGTACGATAATCCAGGACCAAGGGGGTCAACGAGGCTTCGGCAGAGCTAGCCGCCTCTACAAGAAAAGGAGACAGAGAGCATGAGAGTTGGCAGGATCATAATTGAGCATGGCACTATGGGTGCATGACACACTTAGATACATATGGGGCATGGTACTGCAGGCACATGAGACACCTAGATGTAGGTGGGCGCATGGCACTACAGGAATATGAGACACCTAAATATAAAAGGGCGCATGGCACTGCGGGCGCATGAGACTCTACTTAGACTGTTAGCGCATTGGCCAGAATCCTTGAGGCACAAGGAGTTAGACTACTGAAGTGCATCATTATGGCGCATGGTGCAAGGTCTCTAGGGCACATGGAGTAGATTTTTTATGCTTCTTCAACCGTATCTCAGGGTACTGGAGTACTCTGATATACGTAGTTGGCTTTGTTTGCCCCGCTCTCTGGTATTCTGGTTCTGGGGGGATGACAAGATTTTAGTGGTGACCCATACAGGTATGGTATTCAGACGTGTAGGGGTTGTCAAAATAGATGTATCAATCCTATATCAATCTTCCTTGATCTCCCTTCGGACTATCCTATATCTCTGATCTTTGACCTGTCATCTGCTTTCATCCTTGCTCTATCATGTACCTCAATTTGATCCTTGTATCCTTTGACTTTCAGGGGCACTGTTCATGGCCATTCTGGTCAGAATGTTCAGTCTCAGATGATGGAAGATCAGCGTCCTGATGGTCAGCCAATTCCTGGGGCTCAGACTCAGTATTCATGAGCAGAGTCGAGGATAGATCCTAGGACAGAGCAGCACGTTCAGCCCAATTTGCTAGCAACACCAGTGCAGCCATTTCAGCCAGAGCAGCCAGATGTTGTTCGAGCACTTATGGACATTCTGACAGAGTTCATAGCGACTCATCAGCGGCAGAGTGACGTTCTCACTCAGTCAGTTCAGTCGGCTATGGAGCGAGGTGGTTCTCAAATATATAATTTTGCGAACAACTTCAGGTATCTTCATCCCCCGTACTTTTACGGTACTAAGGATAGGATTACGTTTGATGCATGGATCCAGGATACTAAGGCCATAATCGAGGCAGCATGAGTTTCGGCCAGGGAGCGAGTGGCAGTTGTTAGGCTGCAGTTAATGGATTTGGCCCACGACTGGTGGAAAGCTCAGAAGGTTTTACAGGTGCCACTGATACCATGGGCGGACTTCAGTAAAAAATTCAGACTTGGTACTTTGACGCGGTATTGCGTTACGACTTGCAGCAAAATTTTAACAACCTCAGGCAGATGGCGTGGACCATCGATGGCTATACGACGGAGTTATGTAGGCTCAGCCGGTTTGCTCCCACCATTGTGGCGATCGAGTTGGACGGAGCTAGGAGGTTCCAATAGTGACTTCACTTGGAGATCATCTTGGCGGTCGAGCAACATGAGTTTCAGACTTTTGATGCTGTGATGAGAGCAGCGAGGAGGCACAAGTACACTTCTCAGAGGATCATCGACAAGATTGGAGGCCAGAAGAAGTCTCATATCTCAAGGAGATCTTCTACCACCAGCTCCAGCAGTTTGAGATTTTACGATCAGGTCTCCGAAGAGAGCGGCCCCGGTGGCATCATTTCAGTAGTCTTCTCAAACTCATCCTTAGCATCAGAGGTAGACTTCTTCAGTAGGGTGTTCCCACTGTGGGAAGCCAGGTCACGTCTTTATAAAGTAATATAGGGCATAGGATTTATTTGATTCAGGGCACCAGTGTCGGTTCAGCAGCATCAAGGCCTGAGCCCTTTACCGACGCAGTCCCAGACATTCCAGCAGCAAAGGCCGCAGCAGTATGCTCAGGCTAGGCAAAAAGGCCAACAGTAGAGGGGAACAGCACCCAGAGGGCAAGGACATGCTTTCGGGATACCATACAAGGAGGCACTAGCAACTGGAAAGGTGGTTGTAGGTATCATTCTCTTAGATTCGCATTCAGCTTCAGCATTATTTGATTCTGGCACATCACACTCGTTTATATCTACACGATTTGTGACACGATTTGGCTTGAACTCTGAGTCCTTGCCTGTAAGGTTGAATATACTTACTGGTAATGGTCTCGTAGGAGTAGATAGAGTTTATGCCTCGTATCGAGTCATAGTGTTCGGTAGAGAGTTTTCCACTATACTGATAGATTTTCCTATGGGCGATTATGATTTAGTCAGGAATGGATTGGTTGAGTGCTCCACATGTGATGATAGATTATCCTGCTTGTAAGGTTATCTTTTGTGTCCCCGACGAGGAGGAGTTCTCAATTTTGAGAGGCATGGTGGAGTCTCCATTAGTTATCCTGAGGATGGCAGTAGCCGAGGAGATATATTTTCCCAGAGTTGTCTGTGAGTTCCCGGATATATTTCCTGACGAGCTTCTAGGCATGCTACCAGTTCGTTTATAGGATGTCACCATTATAGTTGGAGATTATGTACCAGATGATTCAGGAGTTGAGGACCAAGGGATTCATTCGTGCTCGTGGATTACCTTGGGGGCCCATTACTTCTTGTTAAAAAGAAGGATGGTTCATCATGTTTATGTGTTGATTATTGTACATTAAATGTGATCACCATTAAGAATAAATATTCCTTGCCCAGGATAAATGACTTGTTTGATCAGCTCAGTGGGACAGCTGTATTTTCTAAGATTGATTTACAGTCTGGGTATCATCAGATCAGATTCAAAGAGAAGGATATACCCAAGACAACGTTTAGATCTAGATATGGACATTAGGAGTTTCTTGTTATGCCATTTGGAGCGACCAATGCGCCAGCGATATTCATGGATCTTATAAATCGCATCTTCATGCCTCACCTAGACCAGTTTGTGATAGTATTTATTGATGATATCTTGGTATACAGTCAGACTGAGGTAGAGCATGAGCGAAATCTTCGTATAGTTCTTTAGACTCTTCTAGAGCATCAACTATATGCGAGGTTCAACAAGTACGATTTCTGGCTAGATCGTATCTCATTCTTGGGTCACATTATTTCTGGTGGAGGCATAGAGGTAGATCCCAAGAAGGTAGAGACTATCGAGAGTTGGCTTGTACCTAGTATAGTTTCGGAGGTGTGTAATTTTCTGGGATTAGCAGGCTACTACAGGCAGTTTCTGGCAGACTTTACTAGGATTTCCACACCCTTGACACGGCTGACGTGTAAGGACGTACGACTCGAGTGGTCAGATGCTTGTCAAGTTTCTTTCGAGAAGCTCAAGCGGAGTTTGATTTTTCTCCAATTCTGACACTTCCCTTTAGACCAGGTGGGTTCACGGTTTATTGTGATGCATCAGGCATTGGGCTAGAGTGTGTCCTTATGCAGCATGGTAGGGTTATTTCTTATGCATCTCGACAAATTTGAGACCATGAGAGAAATTATTTGACCCATGATTTGGAGTTAGCCGCGGTTGTGTTTGCACTTGAGATTTAGAGACATTATCTGTATGGTGAGTGGGTGAAGATCTTCACAGATCACAAGAGCTTGAGATATGTATTCACGCAGAAGGACCTCAATATGCGGCAGAGGAGATGGCCGGAGTTACTGACATATTACGATATTGATCTTCAGTATCAACTAGGAAAGGCCAACGTCGTTGGAGATACCTTGAGCAGGAGAGCAGGAGCTTACTTCTTGATGGAGTAGCATCATATCCTGGAGGATCTTCAGAAGATGAGTATCGAAGTAGTGTTACCTGGTGATATGGGCTCGATGGCAGGATTGCAGGTGCAGTGTACTATAGTTGAGAGGATCAGGGCAGCACAGTCAGGTGATGCCAGGCTTTAGCAACTCATAACAGAGTGTGAGGCAGGACGCCGAGCAGAGTTGAGCATTTACGAGGATGGGACTCTCAGGTTCGGGAGTCGACTTTGTGTACCGAGTGGAGATATCCAGCACGAGATTATGTCAGAGGCCCACAGTTTCTAGTATTCAGTTCATCTAGGAGGGACGAAGATGTACCATAATATTCGTCAGCATTTCTGGTAGAATAGGATGAAGAGGGAGATAGCACGGTTCATCTCTCGATGTTTAGTCTGTCAGTAGGTTAAGGCTGAGCATCAAAGACCAATTGGACTTCTTCAGCCATTACCGATTTTGGAATGGATATGAGAGCATATTACCATGGACTTGGTGATAGTAGATTGACTCATGAAGGTTGCATACTTTCTACCTTTTGATCATCTAGTAGAGATGTATATTAGGCAGATTGTCCAGCTACATGGAATTCCAGTTAGCATAGTCTCAGACAGGAATTCCATATTCACTTCTTATTTTTGGAAGAGCCTTCAGTAGAGTTTGGACACCCATCTGAGGTTCAGTTCAGCATACCATCCGCAGACAGATGGTCAGTCGGAGCATACGATTCAGACTTTGGAGGATATGCTTCGATCATGTACACTGGACTTCGGTGGTTCATGGGAGGATCACTTATATTTAGTAGAGTTCTCCTACAACAACATCTTACAAGCGAGCATACATATGACACCTTTTTGAGGCATTGTATGACAGGAGATGTAGATCACCCTTGGCTTAGGATGATATTGGCGAGAGGCAGATATTTGGTCCCGAGATGATTGCTCAGTTGGTGGGGGTTATCAGGCAGATCAAAGAGCATCTCAGAGTAGCTCAGGATCGTCAGAATCATTGGACAGGTCCGCATCAGGGACATCTTGAGTTCTCTGTCAGCAACCACGTATTTCTTACGATTTTGTCTACCCATGGAGTAATCAGATTTGGAGTACAGGCAAAGCTTAGTCCTAGATTTATTGGTTCTTTCGATATTCTCGAGCCTGTAGGAGATGTCTCTTATCGGTTAGCTCTTTCGTCGTCGCTTCGTGAGGTATATGACGTCTTTCACATATCTTAGTTGCATCGGTATATTCTGAATCTGAGCCATAGTGGTTGGTCCTGACCTATCGTATGATGAGAGGCCCGTATCTATTTTGGACCGGAGGGAGAAGGTTCTCAAGAACCGAACTATCCGACTAGTTCGAGTTTCTTGGGGTCATCACTCACCGAGTGAGTCAACGTGGGAGCGCGAGGGCGATATTCGTGCTCGTTACTCGCATTTGTTCGACTTAGGAGGTATACTTATTTGTGTCCTCCGTGTCTTGTCATATCTTGTGTGTGATTGTCTGTTTGCTGTAACTGGTAGTTGCTTTTATATTCCTTAGTCTATTTACTTGTCTGGATTTCGTATTTGCCTAAGTTTCCTACTTAGTTCTTGATAGCATGATTTTCTGGATTTTATTATTTTGTTTGGAGCCTTATCGAAATTTTGAGGACGAAAATTTTCTAAGAAGGGAAGAGTTGTTAGGCTCGGCTCATAGTATCTGTATAGGTATATGGATATGTATTTTATACTATTTTTTGTGATTTATTGGATCTCGTAGAATCTCAAAATTGTTCTCAAAAATTGAAACTTGACTAACTCACCGGCATACCGCCGGTATAATGTGGCATACCGACGCTATACCGTTCGACAGATATTTGTTTTGCTTTTAAGATATTTTTATTGAGATATTTTCGTGCATAGTAACCGATACTTTCTATTATCCATTGGTTTCTTAGTTTTTTATCGAATGGACGAGATCGATTTGACTCGTGACTTGGATCGCTAACATGGCAGATCGGACGGTCACGATTAAATTACCTCTTATATATATATATGAATTGATTTTCTCTCTTCTCTTTTTTTCTTTATTTCTCACTTATTCATTTCCTCTCCTTTTCTCGTGGGAGCTAGGAGCTTGATCTTGAGGCTTAAGAGTGTGGTTTTTGAACCCCTCTTGGTAGTGGAGTTGAAGATTTAGGCTGGGAGCTTAACTAAAGGCAAGTACATCTTACCAAACTTTTGAACAAAGTATTTTATTGTTGTTTTCATTTTTCCTTGAGATTTTATACTTAGAATTTCATGTGATTTGCTTTATTAAATATGTTTCTCCAGTGATTTTCCGTCGTGGGCTAGTTTTAGAAACTGTTTTGAGCTTGATTTTGACTTTTTTGATAGAAATCCTGATATTTACTAGTTAGGTAACTTGATGTCGGAAACGATAACCGGAGTGATTTTCATGAGACTTAGTCTATATACTATATGAGACTTACCCTTAGTCTTGATATCTTATCGGACTAGTTTCTGTTAAGTTTCGGAACGTAATTTTGGTTCCAGAATACCCATCTTGATTTGACTTTTCCTAGAATTATCTATGGGAACCGACAAACCGACGGTATACTAGTGTATACCAACGGTATACCTATTTTGGCCCGACTTGGAATTGAAGAACTTGTTGTGTACTGAATTGGCATACCGACAATATACTGGTGTATACCGACGGTATACCGATTTGTTGGAATCAAAAACCTGTTATGATTTTGCTATCTCTTGTCTGGCATACAGATGGTATACTGATGTATACCAATGGTATACTGGTGTATACCGATGCTATACCAATTTTTTTATCTTTATTTTCCTACCATGTCCTGACCGACATACCGACGGTATATCGATAACGTACTCTTTTTATGTGTTTGCTTTTTTACTGTATTTTCCACTACTATTGCCTGCCGCATGTGCGCATACTGACTTACATGTTTATCTTTACTATATTACCCAGACCCGAGGCATCTGTATAGTTAGGGGACACCTACCCTTTATACATATGTCCAGACCCGTCTCTTGATATAGTTAGGGGACACCTATCCTTTATATCCCTGCTAGACCTGACGTCGTGTATAGTTAGGAGATACATACCCTTTATATATCGTCCGGTATTTGTTACATTGTATAGTTTGGGGATACCTACCCATTATACTTTTGTCCAGTACATGCCTGATAGTGACCCGTCGTGGTGCACTCACGCTCATTATCTAGTACTTGCCTGATAGTGACTCATAGTATAGTGCACTCTTTATACCTGACAGGTATATTACCTGTTGTGGCTTGTTATAGCACACGCTCGTCATGCCTATAACTGTTTGGTTGTATTCCTGTATAGTCTTGTTCTTGTGCCTACCAAATCATTGTCTTGTCTAGTTCATCCCTAAGGGGAGCATCATGTCTAGGATGGATTCTACATAATATCACACTCGAAATCCTGAAATAAACTGCTACGGATTAATAACTAGCTTTAATGATTAGAGCATTGGGAGAGGATCTCCAGTTTGCATGCAAGTCCCGTATCCCGACAATATTTACCCGTTATATGGATTTGGAGCATGTTGTCGTGTAGGGCACATTTTCAGCTCATCGTCGAGTGATGCATTATACATGACTACTCAGGTTCACAGTTGTGTGACTTGGATTAGGTGTACATCTCTCTTATGAGGTGGTGTATCCACTATTATATAGTTTTTGGATGTCCGACGTTTGGGTAGCTTGGACAGTCTGCAGGACATGCAACCGTACGAAAATTCTAAATTGCATTTATTAGTAATTAGGAGTTGTGATTACCCTAGTTAGCTAAAATATTAAGCCATACTTCTTTCTTGGTCGTGATTATTGGATGGAGTCCATTTTACTGTTATGACAAATCATGTTCTTGTACTAGTTCTAGTCATGTTTACTTTATATGCTTCCTGCTTATGCCTTGATTCATGTTCCCGTTTATTATATTGTTCCTGTACTTACATGTTATTCATGCCATAATCATGATCCCGTACATGCCACCAGTTCCAGTTTACCTGACATGACAATGTACCTGTTCACATATCCTATTTTCTTTACATGTTTTCCATTTTTCTTTCATCTTTCCTGGTGCACCCGTTATGTTTGTCCTGGTAGTTACATATTGCTTTAGGATATTGTAGCTCTTTGTTGCATGTGGGTTTTAGTTCATAGTTTGGCCTCTTTTATTGTACTTGATATTTGGGGTTTGACTCTACTGGTTTTGCTTGGCTAGATCCGGTAGCAGAGCCAGAGGACCTTCCGTTCATTCATGTGGATGGAGAGCACCATGATCACCAGACCGATTGGGTAAGTTTTTATTTTGTTCTCCAACTTATTATACATACTCTTTTGTGGTATTTAGTCCCGAGCACTTGTTTAGGTCATATTTTGTACCTGATACATCGCTACATGGCATGACATTATTAGCATATTCTAGACTATAGCTAGAGTTGATCATGTATGACTATTACTCTTGCTAGTTCTTTATTTTGTATTAATAACTTCATGATCATCTATGTATATATGTTTTTGGATGCTTTACTATCTTGCTTCTAATGATCATATATCTTGTATATTGTAGACTCTTGCTTGTGATTGAGATACTAGAATTACTGGACCTAGGAATGACTATTGGCTTGTAGTATTAATCCCCCATGTCTATTTACAGTCGTGACCGTATCTCGGGGTACTAGAGTACTCTGGTATACGTAGCTGGCTTAGTCTGCCCCCGCTCTCCGATATTCTGATTCCGGGACATGACAGGTGCGAAAGTGAAGCTAGTGATTCGGAAGAAGAAAGCTCTCGACATGCTACAAATATATGCTTAATGGGATTAACCAATGAGGTACAAGAAAATTCTTTATTTGAAGAGTTTTCTTATGATGAATTATCCGACGCTTTCAATAATTTATTTGAAGATTGCAAGAAGCTTAGGAATAAGTATAAGCAAGCTAGAAAGGATATCCTATCATACAAGCTTGAGAATGAAAAGCTTATTTGCTTATTGAATGATGTTAGAGACACTTCTTCTCCTGATAACTCTATTGAGATTTCCACACTTAAGCTTAGCTTGTATGAGGCACTTAAATGCATTGAGAAAAGCACTCAAGAAAATGCTAAACTTAAGGAGGAATTAGAATCAGAAAAGAAGAAGTATTCTACTGCTTCACTTAGAATTGATGCTTTTACTGCTAAATATAATGAGATGTATGCCACCTCTAAAATATTAGAGATTAGACTGGGAAAACAAGTTGTTCAACCCAAGACCCAGTCAAACACAAGGCATGTGACACAACCCAAGGTTAATCCTAAGAAATTATTTCAAAAGGGATCTGGCACAACCAAGGTTAAACACAACCATGCCTATTACTATACGCAACCACGGAAGAATGTTCATATCACACATCGCACCAATACACTTATTTCAAACACAAACATTCATGCTACATGTTACTATTGTGGTTTGAAATGACATATATCTAGATAGTGATATGTTAGAAAATAAGTTGATATGAATATATTCAATTGGGTTCCCAAAGCTAACCAATATGGATCCAAATTTATTTGGATGCCAAAGTCTTTGCCTAATATTGTAGATGAAGCTTCCTATGTCGGGACTTAGCACCGAAGAGAGTGTTAGTAGAGTGTTAGTGATTGCAAAGTTATAAAAGTCATCTTTCAAGCAACTGGACCAACATAAGTATGGCGACTTGAGCCACTTTGGTAACGAGCTAATTGATTATTCCTATAATGGCTAAAGTTGTAGAATCTAGCATGTTCTAATTAACGTATTGCTACTAGATCCTATTGATATCTTTTAATTATTTATCCAAATCAATATGAGATATATGAAAATAGCATGATTAGTTTAATTCTCTTTTAATTCATGGCTAGTTATTTAGATTAAGTGATTAGTTCACACTATGGAGTCATTTACTAACTTTCTATTAGTATGACACATTTGTCTATGCATGCTTTGTTATACTTAGTATAGATATCACTTGAGTTTTTGAATTGAGTTAATTCTTTATAGTTTTGAGATAATTTATCATCAATGATTTATATTCTAAAATGTCATATTTAATGTAATTGTTTGCGTGAATGTATGTGTTTAGCACAAGTTGCTTATTACTAGAAAAGTATCTGCGTATACTTTGTCATTTACAACTTTATGCTTGCATAATATATTCACTATTGATTCTTATGTTTCTTTTTGATTAATTTCTTTTGAATAAGTTATAGTCTTGCCTAATAGAGCAAATTTATACTTGTTTGATCTTATGATAGCTTTTTAAGTTTCATTTAGATACATGTCTATATAATTTAATTTGTAAATTTATATGTTGTTCATGTATCTCTTTGATATATAATTTTGTATAAATATCTTTATATGAGCATATGAGTTAAGATCAAGTTCAATATTGATTTAAAGAGTATCCAATACTTGTATCTTTTAATTTGTGCTTACCCCATATTTCCGCTATTGATTCTTTTGCTCAATTTATGTACTTTTCTTTAAATCAGTTAGCTTCTTCCTTAAAAAAAAAAATTAGCTTCTTCCTTAAAGTTATTTCTTGATTAAATCTTCTTAGCTTTTTGGTTGACATTATAGATACATGATTTTTTTTATATAGTGTTTGAATCCTTTCATGTATGCCTATATGATACATAGTTTAATGTTAACTAACTTTTTGAGATTTATTTGACTTGTATCTTTAAGTTGAGATATTTGAGAGAATATGTTTAATTGTCTCTTGCATATGACTAAGTGTGAATATTTATTTATGCTTCTTTTGTATTATTGCTGTCCAACATTTTTATAGCACTTTTATGCTATGTATTAAATATTTCTGCCTCTAGTTACTTTCATTGTTATGCAATGCAAGTCATTATTTTACATGATTTCTTATGTTGATATTCTAGCTATTTGCTTTTCATTTAACACATGATCATATTATATGCTTATGTCTCACCTTGTCTTCATGATATATTCTTGGTTTGCGGGGGAGCCGTAAACTAGTTATTTTGACTAATTGACAAAGGAGAAAAATATGTCCAATTTATGCATATTCGTCAACGTCTCATGTACTACGGGGGAGCTTATGCACAAGTACAAGCTTTGGTACTATCAACTGTGTAAACATCTTCTATTACGGAAAAGCTTATTTTTTATCATGTCAACGGGGGAGAAGTAAGTTTAAGTATATGTAAGTATGTTTATCAAATAGTTTAAGTAATAAAATTTTAGTGATTTGTGATACATGCATCGATTATATCTATCTTAAACTTAACTAATTTGTCATAATCAAAAATGGAAAAATTGTTAGCCCAATGATTAAGTTGAGTTTTTTAATATGGCTAACCGATTAAGTTTAAGATTGTGATGCTCACTAACAATCATGCAATCTCTATAATGTTGTTACTTAAACTTAGCATTGTCCAAATATGTATTAAATGCTATCATATTTGCTTCTGTATATTGCTTTGTTCGTCTAACATGTATTTGCAGAAAAGCAATAAGCAAGATCATATATGGACATATGCAGTGAAGAAAATATGTTGTGCCAAAAACGACGTTATACCATAAGATTTTTCTGAACCTCCTACGACATCTCCGGAGCCTCACACTTGGTGGTTTCGCTTGAGTTTATCATTTGTTATGTATTTTTTTTTATTAGGACTCAATGTAAATCGAGTCGCATTGGCACTAGCAAGCTCTAACCTCATACTAAACCAGAACAAACTTGACCCAAACCAAAAAAACCATTCTGGGCATAGGGTGACAGAATTCGGACCAAGTTATGTCCCTGACCGAACTCGGGCCCCTGAGATCCAGTTTTCTGCCATTCCTGAATTGACTCCTTCCTCCAGCAGTACATAGTGCAACGTTGAAAAATATGAACGTTATGGAGACTGAACTCTGCCTTAGTTCGGTCCTCAAAAAACCTATAAATAGGCATTGAACCCTCCATTGTTTTTCACTCATTCACTTATACTTTCACCTGCCTTTTAAGAGCTCTACAAATTTTCTATTCCAAAGATCAACTCCTAGCCTTCTAGTGCCAAGTGTGATTTCTGTTAGAAGTTTGTTCGAGTTGTAAAGCTTTATTTCCACTTTGTTTAAAGTCGGTAAGCTCTTCGGATCAAAGTTTGTGGTTGTAAAAAGTTGGAAAGCACTTCAGATCAAAGCTCATGGTTGTAAGAAGTCGGTGTGCCATTCGGATCAAAGCACGTGTGTATAGTATTTACATAATAGTGGATTTAACTCCAAGCAAGAGTTCTCGGTACTAGATTAGTCCTCCACAAGGAAAACTAGTATACATCGCGGTGTTAGCGTTTGTGATTTTTGAACTCTATTTACTAACCATATACTTGTTATATTTTTAGTTGGTAACTAGCCTTATTTTTTTTATTGGGTAATATTGGCACACTCTATTCACACCCTCCCCCCCCCCCCCCCCCCCCCTCCCCCTAGAGTTGCCTTCATGTGTTTGGTTGATAAAGGAATGTGAAAAGTGGGAATTGGGAATTGGAAGAGTAGACAAATGTATTTGGTTGAGATAGGAAAGTAAAAAGTAGTAAGTGGAAGAGTATATTATAATAGTAGTAAATTATAATTAATTCATATAACAATATAATAAATTAAATAATTAGTTTGATAAATTAATAATTAATTACTAACTAATTTAAAATTTATAAACTCAAAATTAATTACTAACTAATTAAGAATTAATGTTTTATATTTAAAATATTAATTATTATTTTATTAGTTAGTTTAATAAATAATTAGCAATAAAAATTAGTGTTACGTGGATGTGGTAGCCGAATTTTTGATTAATTAATAAGTAATTGGAGCCGGATTCTAACAATAATAATCAACTTTGTTAAATTAAATAGTTATTAAATAATAAAAACAATTACTTATTATTAATTACTTTTTTTAAAATAATTATATTATCATAATTGTTCATTAGTATTGTATTATAATTAATTATTGTAAATAATAATTAACTATTATATTTAACTAATTCTTTATTTACGTTAAACATAATCATAATTAAGAAGAATTTCTAACCATTAACAAGCTTTTTGTTATTAGTTAATGTTTACTTATCACTTAATTGTTGTTAATAATCGATAACTTTAATTACGCAAGAAAAAAAATTCAAAATAAAATAGAAATCAAGTGCTTCCTCTACATCCTAAGCGGGAAAAAAAAGGAAGCGGAGAGCCAATACAAATCAGCCCGACAATTCCCCAACATGAACTGGAGTCCAATTATGACTCCCTATTCCAATCCAAAATACATGTTGAACCAAACATGGGAACTCCTCCTTCCAATCCAATTTCCTGAATTATCCCCAATTCCACAATCACTTTCCTACAGCCAAACAGGGCCTAAGAGTTTTTTTTTTTTTTTTTCGGCATAACGCACGGAGTCCGACCTAACGTTCGGAACTTTTGTGCACATTGTAGCATTGCATGTCTTTTGGACCCACTGCCCTCCAACTTCCACCATTTATAAATGAAAGAAATAATACGTCCCCGTGGCTCGATCCACTGACCTTCTGCCACCCAGCCGGAATCTTATACCTCTCATCGGCAACCATAATAGTCACTCGAGTTCGGTGCCCTAAGAGATTATTATTTTACTGTAGTTGCAAGTTGTAGTCCAAATTCTTTGTATTTAATTTAAATTTAACTATATTTATGTAAACTATCCTAAATGAAAAATTAGAATGTTATAAATTTTTATTTGGAATATTTTAGCAAATATTTTCACTCAAATTATAGAAACTAGTATATACCCTCCATTTTTTTTAAATATACAAAATGCCACCATTTTTTTACAAAACAGTCAAAAAACCGATTGAAATAGTGAGAATATACAATTTTTAATTGTTCCTATAAAAATGTTGTAGTTTTAAAAAAAAAAATGGAAATATATGCTTGCTTTTATAATTTGAGTGAAGACATTTGCTAAAATATCCCTTATTATTTCAATATTACTAGAACATAATCGAAATCTGTAATAGTATAAATAATAAATAGAAATCCTAGTAGGATTTGTAATCAAGCCTTATTTTATCCAAATAAAAAAAATTCACTCTTCTAACTTCGGGCTAAGATGCTAATTAGTTGGGGAGTGAATGACAACTACAAACTTTTACCTACTAGAATTCTAAATCATATTTGGATTTTAAATTATCCAAATGTAATGAAAACTATAATCTAAATACACTAAATCTAACTGAGAAAAGTAGTCTTTAAAAAAAAATCTCAAAATTATCTAAAAATATGAGAGACTACAACTGGTACTTCCAAAATACCAGAAAAAGGTTGCGAATAAAATCTCTTATCAGGAGATGTCTGTCAGGTACAATACTTGTTTATATCCTGGCACATTGACATACAGCCCATGGCACCATGCCCACAGCCAACATGCCAGGGCTCTCTCCAGGTCCACATGTCAGTTATATGGTTTTGAACCAGCCCTATATAATATTTCATGAATTAATATAATATTTTATATATAATTTGAACAAAATATGAAACATCAAGCAGTCAGTCCTATAATGTTGAAAAGTTCTAACTTTACAATTACAATAAATCAAGCACATCCAAACGTGATCACAGAGTACTCCCTATCTTTTTGTAGCTTAAGAGTACACTGGCCCTGATACAGGTAAAACCACCCTGGCGGGGGCTAGAGGTGAAGGTATAGGAGGCATAGGGATGATTGGGCAAGCTTCCGGTATGACAATTCCTGAAGGTCTTCTTACACTAGTTGATGGAGGCTCTTGTGAGAGAGCAGTACCATGAGACAAACTTGAATTGGATACGGAATTGGTTCGTGATAGAATTTGGTTAGGACTGGGTGCCAAGACCTCAGTGACCTCTTCGAAGCCTTCATCCACATAAATTACATCTTGCATCGTAAGCTGGTGGTACTCGACAATCTCCCTTAGAAACCGATTCTCCCTTGCGAACACTGAGTTTTCATGTGCTAGTCTTCCCTTCTCCGACAGCAATGTCTCCAGTTGCAGCCGTATCTGAAAGTAGAACGAAGAGAGATGAAAAAATAAATAATGAGATATAGAATAGAAAAGGAATGCCTCAGCGAGTTATAAGCATTATGTAATTTCGAGAAAGATAGATCTGCTATACTTCTTAATCCCAAATTGCATGAGGGTTAAATTGCAGCAATCCTTCTTAACAGGCCAGAAAAGGTCACAATTCATTAGAAAGTAATTAGTCAAAAATATTACATTATAACTTTATAATCTTTTAGCGCAAACATTTAAATATGTTCTGATAAAATCATAATAAATCATAAATTTTGAAGTAACATCCACGAAGTAATCAAATCATACCCTTCCCAAAAATGTCCGTAGACAAACAAACATTACCATTCATATATAGATGACCTCTTTACAGAGCATCAAGTGAGAAAGCAAAGCAAAGCAAAGACAAGGAGCAAGGAAAATAGAGTGAGCAGTTGCAATCTTCTAGATAGTCATCCATAAAAACAAACTAAATTAGTATTTCATGATTTCATTGGGTGAAAGAACCTCTAAAACAAAAATTGGCACTACAGTTCTATTCATGTGCTGTTGCTGCAGTCAGATACTACATTGTCCCATTTATTGAGGCTCTTTATAAAGGTACTACCAAACTTGATCGGAGGTGGCCTAATTTTTTTTTTTAAATTTTTCGCTCAAAAATTTACTCAGGACTAGCCCAAAAATTTATTAGGACTGTCAGATTTTGAACAGTCTTTCCAATATGTTGGACTAACAAAATTTTGACAGTCCATTGAACTGCATACTTTATTTATGACTGTCAAAATTTTGACAGTCCAACCTATTGGAAGGACTGTCAAGACCGTCCTAATAAATATTTGGACTAGTCCTGTGAAAAACTTATAAAAAAAGTTGGGCCAACCCCGATCAAGTTTGGTAGTGCCTTTACCATCAGCCTTTATTTATGAATGTAAAGTTTAAATACTGACTTAAAACCCACTGACTTGACAAAGGCAGAACAATGTATGCATTGTATATGCGTCAAACCAACACCCCAACCCACAAGGATGTAGAAGAAAGCCAGCCATGAGAGCCAGCCATGAGAACTTGTTAGATCAATGCTTGAGCCTATGGGCTAATTAAAATCTCGAGATGGGTGCATGAAAACCATGTAGGATACATAGAAATTGCAGCTAGGCTAAGATCCACATAGTGGGTTTTTTGAAATTAATATATATACACTGTGCTAGGAAGAAAAATCACCATTGCTTGTTTCTCTACTACATGTGCTAATGGCTACTGTCAAGGAAAGTTGAGTCTATATTTAATGAATCCATGTATTCTAACTGTATCAGTCCTTTAGAGGTTTATGTAGAACCTCTAAAATGTGCATGTTACTCTCAAACATGTCATAAAGAGAGAAATGAACCATGCTACTTTAGCATGTTGCTTATAGCCATGATGATTCAACCTAACAGGATATGACTGGAAATTAATTCATCATAAGATAAACAGAAGAATGATGATCTTACATCTACCACATGCATGCACAAGAGAGCCAGCTGGGTTGCATAAACAGACACATTAAGATACGGAACAATACATATTCATAATACAATAGAAAATCTTGGGGTACGAGTACAGTATGGATATTGTTATATCTACACATGAAAACATATCAATATCAAGGTTCACACTATCGGTATCGGACCTGTTACGCGCTTCTTCTTGCTTAGCGAAGGCACGCGTAACTAGACGATGGGACGAAGACGATGAAGAAGCCGTCTGGTCTTGTGACCGGTCGGTCTTGGTGTTGCTCCTTGTCGCAGGCGCGGGGGCTTCTCAGATCGGGAGAAATACTGCCTATATTTTTTATTAAACTTTTCTTTGATAATCTTTTCAAGAGAATTCCCACCTCTATATATAGATAGAGGATGGCTACAATTGCTAACCATAATTTGTTGGAAAGGAAACTAAATCATACTAATTATTGCTAATAATATTACTAGTAATTTCTTCCGTTGAAAGAAAAGATATTATTAGCAATATTGCTAATAATATCTTCCTTGAAAGGAAACTAATTATTGCTAATAATATTGTCAAGTAATATCTTTCCTTTCAAGAAAAGACATTATTAGCAATATTGCTAATAATATTTTCCTTGAAAGGAAACTAACTATTGCTAATAATATTGTCAAGTAATATCTTTCCTTTCAAGAAAAGACATTATTAGCAATATTGCTAATAATATTTTCCTTGAAAGGAAACTAACTATTGCTAATATTACTAATAATATTGTCAAGTAATGCCGTCGGGTAGGTATGGGCAACCCTAGCCGGGTCTTATATGTATTTTCCTTTGGCCGGTCCATGTAAGTAACGAATATAGGTTCGCCCGAACCGACCCATAACAGGACCCTTCCTATGAATATCCGGATCGGCAGTATCAGCAATATAGGCGGTTTCGGATCAAAATATCAGATTTTTTGGTATCGAAAAACAAATAATTATTAATAATTAGAAGAATATATATATATTATATATATTTAGGTATGATTCAGTGTTCTAAAATTCGCTATGCGGATTTGGTGCGGAGGGACGCCTAACGCCTAGGCGCCGAACATGTATCAGTTTTTTCCCTTTTACTCAGTTGTTTCCCTTTTACTCCCTTGTAACAGCTTATATAGTGTTATATCATAATAAAACACACTTAATAAAGAAATCAACAAGTATTCTATCATTATCACGATTCATGAAGACATCATCAACATTATTTCATAATGAAACACACTTAATAAAGAAATCACCATATCCATAATTCAAATTTGAAATTTCAATTTTCTAAATCAAAATCCAAACAACATATCCACAATACAACTAAGCATAAAAAATATTAAAAAATCTCAAAATTTGATAGTCGCACAAGGCGCCGAACATGATCGCACAACCGCACAAACCCGCCAAACAGAAGGTTTTTGGTTCGACCTAGGGCTGCCTAGTGCCTAGCCGAACAAGCTGATTTTTCAACAATTGATAGAAACATCTGAAGGTAGTGAATCCTTTGACAGTAGCTACTTACAGATAATGTTGAGCACATTGACACATCAATGTACCACTTTGAGTCCTATTAAATGTATGTTTGCACGAAGTGAAAATGTTAAATCAGTTTGGTGTAATCTTTATACTTGAATTAGGATGAACAATTAATTAAAGTCAAATACTATTCTGACATGACCACTGTTTGAAACGATGGACCGACATTTTGCTTAGAGTGCCGTCTAGACGTAGTGTTTTGCTTAGGCACCTGTCTAGACATGAACGTCAAAGTCTTGCCTAGGAACCCGTCTAAGAGGCTGAACTCCTTGGTTGTCGAGCCTAGGACACGGCAGCCACAACTAGATGAATGCTTTTGTGAATTAGGATAATGCTTATCTTTTAGTCATAGCCATCACGATTTTATCTCTTCAGTTTGTTATAACTTGGATTCCAAGTAAATAAAGTTTTTTTTTATATTTCCTTCAATTTTAATTTTGAGTTAATTGGTTGACTGTTTGACTATTTGTTAATCGAACTCAATTAAAGATTAATTTTGTGGTAAATGGTAAGCAATAAATTCCTAGTTAGTAAATGTTCATATCTTTATTAACTTTACTGCACTATTTATTATTTTAGACCTATATTTATGAGTTTGTATTTATTTTTTAATTCAGACTTCGCTCAATCGCCTTGGCCCCTACACTCACATCTGGTGCCCAGCGTGTGCTTCAATCAAGGTTCAAAGTATCGGTATCGGACCATTCCAATGAGTATCAGGATCGGCGGTATCGGTAGTATCGGCGGTTTCGGATCGGAGTATCGGATTTTTTGGTATCGGAAAGAAAACAACTATTAGTAAATTATTAACATTTTAGAAAATATATTTTATACATTTATGCATAATTTAAAGTATTTTTAGTGTTGTTTCTTAGTATTTTTGAAATTGAATGAAATAGTAGTCACCATTGTCGATTGATTTATATGCGATAGATAAGTTTTCCTCATTTATATGCTTTTACAGCCTTACTATGCTTTTACGCCCTTGCTAATTGGTCTTTTTTAATTCAATTTTCTTTGCCGAATTGACCAGAAAAGAGACCTCTAATGTCGGTATCGGTCAGTATCGGGTATCGGTCGGTATCGGTCGGTATCGGATCGGGACATGCCAAACGGTATCGGTATCGGCCGTATCGGATCGGTATCGGCCGATACTTCAAACTATGCTTCAATCTTTGTACTACTAGGCATAGTTGAGAATTATAATTCCTCAATTCTAGTCGAAGCTTCTCAATTCATTTTTTTTCTAGTATTGGTTATTGCTAGAAATCCACTAGGCATAGTGAAAATTATGATTCTTCAATTTAGTCAGCTACAAATTTCCTTTTTTCTTCTATTATTGGCTATTCCTAGATTTCTTGCAGGAGGAGGAATTAGGAATTCTCCTAGTTCTTATCAAATTATGACCAAGGGATTTGAGAATTCTGGGATTAATCTTGATTTCTTCTTACAAGAATTAAATAATTTCTCAATTTCCAATTCCACGTGTAAACACCTTTGTAAGTTAGCATTTACCATTTATATCCCTTGTTTCTTAGCATTGCTCATTGTAAATAAATGTTGTAGATTTCTACATAAAATTGGATATCTAGTTGTTCTCTCTTCGTACATATGGTATTTAGACATCATGATGGTATTTATTAGACAACGATATCACTTATATACATCAGATAACTAATTAGGATTATAATTATCTCCAAGATTTCAAATGTATATTCAACATTATTTGAAGAATCGCTCAATATCATCCTAGATCTGAGTTAGCTACGCCTGTTATCATCAGAGGTAATCAATGGGGATAAAAACTGTTGGTCTGTACATCAACCACACTATATACGTCAGCTTCAACAAAATCTATTGTGCTCCCAATCCAGGACCTACTGTGACAGGTCTTGAAGTCTGAAAGTTTGGAGGGATAAACTAGCAATTCATATGGCTGATGCAACAAGGCACACCTCTCTCGAGCACTCCAACTAATTCATAGAAATGCCCAACAAAAACATATTTCAGTAATGGTCTAAAGACTACTGCAAAGTAGGTTTCTCTTTGTGTTGTAGAAAAGAGAGCATTAACGAACCAGTTTCCTCCTCGTCTTTCGATAGAATCACGCTCAGAAAAATCATGTTTGAATAAATGTTGAATGTGTTAACATATTGCTCCTTGGTTGTACGAGCTTAAAGTCCATATCCAAAAGGTACCTACCTGCCCAACTGACCACCTACAGCAGTTCTTCAAAAGAAAAAAATACTGCAAAAAATTAGAAAATTAACAATAAGTTCATATATTTTTCTGATTTTTGTATAATTTTCTATCGAATACTCGAGTTATATAATCTTATATTTCTACAATATAATAAACTTAATCCCACATATTTGCCACTACTGCATTTCACATTTCACAACCTAAAATGTCAATCAAGGGTGAGCAATCGTCAAAGACGACAACCAAACTAGAGTGCCACCTGCCTGAGATCTTCATTGGGGATAATAGGATGATTAGGCACCGTCTAGGTTGCACAGATCTCCTTCGGAGGATATATCCATGTCCAAATCTGTGAATTGCTCCTTGGTTGTATGAGCTTAAAGTCCATATCCAAAAGGTAGGTATATCTACCTGCCACCAACTGGCCACCTACAGCAGTTCTTCAAAAGAACAATACTACAAAAAAATTAGAAAAATTAACAATAAGTTCATATATTCTATCGAATACCCTAAGTTATATAATCTTATATTTCTAGACTATAATAAACTTAATCCCCATATCTGCCACTACTGCATTTCACAGCCTAAAATGTCAATCAAGGGTGAGCAATCCTCAAAGACAACCACCAAACTAGAGTGCCACCAGCCTGAGATCTTCACTGGGGTTAATAGGATGATTAGGCACCGTCTAGGTTGCACAGATCTCCTTCGGAGGATATATCCATGTCCAAATCTGTATCTAACATGTATCTGACATGATGCCTACCCAGCATGCATGTCCGATTTGATTCCCCCATATTTGCGCTCCAAAGGGAGCCAAAACATGGTGTCTTAGTCTAAGCGATTTGGCATGATTGTGATTATGTGCTTGCCAAACATAATTGAGATATGAAAACTAACATTTTTTTGCAGAAAATACTTTTTATTACTTTTTAAAAAAGTAATTTTAATCCAGAGCATATATATATACACATAAAATTAAAATATCCATTTATAAAATTTGTACATTTTTCTTTGGAAAAGGTAATTGTATTGAATTAGAATAAACAGGAGTACACATGGAGACATCTCCAAAACTAGAATAATACACCAATCACAACCGACACAGAACTGACTCAGCAAATAAAAACATCAAACACTCAACCCCACTGTGTATGTTTTTGTGTCCAAGCAATCTAGGGTGCCATCATTCACCATCGTAGCAATCCCACCCGGCAACATTGTTTACCAGCACTTGCCAAATAGAACCCCATGTAGAAACCAAACATGGGGTGACCATGTAGAAACCAAATAAAACCCAAAGAAGGTGTTCAACAATATCGAACAACCAATTACGATATCTCGTAACATCATGCTCTTAAAGAATAGTTTATAGGCTTATAATATCAAAAAACCAACTAGAGGTTGGCCTTATACCATAGAGGTTGGCCTTATACCATTGTAAGCAAACAAAGTATTATATACAAATAAAGCGGTTTATAGGGCTCATTGAAGCCATTATACTACCTAAGATGGAATCAATGATCTTCAAAGTCACTATTACGCTATAATCAAGAACAGAGATACCCTCTATACACAACTCAAGATCCTAGATAGAATCTACTTCGTAGTAATTCAACAAAAATAATAAGAAGAATGGAAGAAAGATCCTTTTATAGGTTTGTATAGTTCTCTCTTTGTTATTTATTATGAACTAATTAATCATTATGAACTCTTATCCCTTCGGCTATTGATATTGGGAGTTTGGATAACGTATCCAATTACTCCTAACCAAAATATTTCAATTGGCCTATCATAGACAACCAACACAATGACCTAATATCTAGGCCCGCAGTATCGGTATCCGAAACGATATCGGACCATTGTTATGAGTAACGGGATAGGCGGTATCTACAGTACCGGCAATTTCGGATAGGAGTATAGGATTTTTTAGTATCGGAAAGCAAATAATTATTAACAAATTATTAACATTTTAGAAAATATATTTTATACATTTAGACATAATTTTAAGTATTTTTAGTGTTATTTCTTAGTAATTTTGAAATTGAATGAAATAGTAGTTACCCTTGTCGATTGGTTTACATGCAATAGATAAGTTTTTTTTCTTTCTTATGCTTTTACAACCGTAATATACTTTTACACCCTTGCTGATTGGTTTTTTCGTTCAATTTTTTGTGCCGAATTAACCGAAAAAGAGAAAGAAAAAAACTCCAATGTCGGTATCGATCAGTATCGAGTATCGGTTGGCAGCGATGCAAAAATCGGCCTAGTCGACCGACTAGTCGCTAGTCGGCCGACAATGACTCAATTTGGGACTATGCAGCTAAAAAGATCGGTAGAGGGGTTAATCGGGCCTAGGCAGCCAACTGGACGGCTAGGCGGGCCTAGTCGGCCAACTGATGGTCTATTCAAAAAAATCGGATGAAGGTCAAAACTCGACCAGACTCAATAGTTCAAAATCCTAAGAATTGGCTGATCCCCCGACAGACTTGAAGGAGAAGAAGAAAGAAGAAAAGGAAAAAAGTTTCCCAAAAAAGGACGGACATGATCTGCTGATCCCGGACCACGTCATCAGCCACGCCTCCGATTCCTACCAACCGCCGCGCTGCCGAGCCGTCAGCTGCTTCAGGTTTTTTTTTTTTTTGCATCATTTTCTTTGTTGCTGTTGTTTTTTGACTTTCCTTTGCTGAGTCTTCTCAAGGTTGTTGCTGCTGCAGTTTTTTTCTTTTTTGGAGTTTTTTTTTGTCGAGTCTTCTCAAGATTGCTGCTTCCTTTTTTTGCTTCCTTTTAAAGCTTCCCACGGGAGTGTAGTCTTTTTAAAGCTCCAAAGTGTATTTATACACACATTGAACCTAGAGTTACATATAGACATAAATATTTTTGATCTAGAAGTGTCTGGAAGTGGATTATACACACACATACACACAAAAATTTGATCTATAAACAGTTACACATATACACGTGTAACACATCTACCCCTTCTCAAAAAAAAATTGTTTTTATAAAAATTTTTAATAAAAAGTATAAACATGGTACACATAGACAGTTACACACATACATGTGTAACATATTTTTTGATCTATACACAGTTACACATACGTGTAACACATCTGCTGGCTTCTTCTCAAAAAATATGTACACACGTACACACAAAATATAATAGCATCATTTTTACACACAGTATAAATCTATACACAGACACATAAACATGTTACACACAGTTTTCTTATTTTGTTATTGTTATATCTTGTTAACTACTTAGTGAAGTTTGGAGATGGAGAAGAGAAGGAAAAAAAGTAGAGAAGAGAAAATATGAGAAAGGAGATTGCAAGGGCCTTAAACCCTAGGTTGCATCTCATGTCTATTTATATTGATATGCAATACACCCACAATTACTATTATACCCTCATATGATAAATAATAAAATAAAATAACTCTAACACCCTCCCTCAAGCAGGAACATATAGATAAGACATGCCCAGCTTGCTACATAAATCAGAAAATGGACCACGAGCAAATGGTTTGGTGAGGATATCACCTAATTGATCCTCTGACCGAACATAAGGAGTGACAATCTGTTTCTTCAGCAACAAATCACGAACAAAATGACAATCCACCTCGATATGTTTCGTGCGTTCATGAAACACCGGATTACTTGCGATAAACATTGCCGACTGATTATCACAATACATCTCCATCGGAATAGGAATCATAATCCCCATTTCATGAAGAAGAGACTGCATCCACATCATCTCATAAGCTGTATGAGTCATCGCACGGTACTCGGCCTCTGCACTAGAACGAGCCACAACATTCTGTTTCTTACTACCCCACGTGACAAGATTGTCACCCACAAACGTACAATAGCCAGAAGTAGACCTCCTATCACTGTGACTGTATGCCTAATCAGCATCACTGAACCCAGTCACCGTAAGCAACTGGGAAGGTTTGTACAACAAACACTTTCCAGGTGAACCCTTCAAGTATCGAAGAATGCGAGAGATAGCCTCCCAATGTGGTTGCCGAGGGGCATGCATAAACTGACTAACTACTCCACGGCATATGCGATGTCTGGTCGAGTAACAGTAAGATATATAAGTTTGCCAACCAAACGTCTATAATATCCAACATCCTCAAATAACTCTCCTATGTCAGCATCAAGCTTGTCATGATAATCCATAGAAGTCTTAACTGGCCGACACTCCAACATCCCAGTCTCTGAGAGCAAGTCTAGAACATACTTGCGTTGTGACAGATACACACCCTTCTTAGATCGAGCAACCTCGATTCCAAGAAAATATCGAAGACCCAAATCCTTAGTATGAAACTGACGACTAAGGTAGGCCTTCAAGTCCACAATCCCAGCATGATCACTTCCAGATATAATTATATCATCAACATAAACAATCAACATGATAATACCTGCTGAGAAAGAATGGCAAAATACTGAATGATCTGATGTAGTGCGCCGAAAGCCATACTGAAGGAGAACTGAACTGAACTTGTCAAACAAAGCACGAGGTGACTGTTTCAATCCATATAATGCTTTCTTCAATCGACATACGAGTTTTTCATTTCCTGCTACAACATATCCTGGTGGTTGATCCATATAAACCTCCTCATGTAAGTCATCATGCAAGAAAATATTCTTTATATCCAACTGATATATAGGTCAATGGTGATTAACCGCCACAGAAATAAGAATCCAAACTGAATTCAACCGAGCCACTGGAAAGAAAGTCTCCATATAATCCACATCATATGTCTGAGTATATCCTTTGGCAACCAACCGTACCTTGAGGCGCTCAACAGAACCATCGGAGTGATACTTAACAGTGTACACCCATCTACAACCCACTGTCTGCTTTCCAACAGGAAGTGATGTAAGCTCCCAAGTCTGATTTTGATGTAAAGCATACATCTCCTCATCCATTGTACTTTTCCAACCAGAAGATGACATAGCCTGCTTATAAGTTTGGAGAATGGAAATATAAGACAATAAAACAGCAAATGCATGAAAAGATGATGAAACACGGTGTAATGAAACATAGTTAGATATAGAATGTTTATTCTTTATGGTACAAAAGCGTTTTCTTTTTCTGAGAGCAATAGGAAGATCATCTGGATCTGTGGTGATGGGAGCAGAAATCTCAGGCACGAAAGATGATTGGTTCAGGGCTGAATTCTGCAGAACCACTGGCCTGTCATTGGATCTCTGATAAACCTGTAAATGGGAAATTAAGACAGAAATTGATTCAAGAATGACCGGAAGTGGTATGAAAGATATCAAATCTGTTGTAAAAGGAATACAACGGTCTCCTGAAGGAAGGAAAGAAAGGGATAGACTCAAAGAATGTAACATCTGCACTGACATAATATTTGCGTGACTGTAGACTGTAACAACGATAACCTTTTTGAGTACGAAGATAACCAAGAAAGACATTTCAGATATCTAGGAGCTAACTTATCTCGATTAGGTTCCAAGTTATGAATAAAAACGACACACCCAAACACTCGAGGAGATAAGAAAAAAGTTTGACATCTGTATGTAATATGGTAAATGAAACTTTGTTATTTAATACAGATGATGGCATGCGATTAATTAGATAACATGCAGTAAGAACGACATCTGTCCAATACTGTTTAGGGACATGCATATTGAACATGAGAGTTCGAGCCTCTAAAATGTGTCGATGTTTGCGTTCGGCTATACCATTTTGTTGAGAGTTGTGGACACAACTGGTTTGATGAATCATACCACGATCAACACAGAAACTGTTCACAGAAGATTGAGTATACTCCAAAGCATTATCAGAACGCAGAATTTTGATACGTTTATCAAACTGCACATAGACTTCATTATAAAAGGCAGATAACACATTTGGAAACTCAGATCTTTCTTTCATTAAATAACACGAAGTCATTCTGGAATAATCATCAATAAAAATAACAAAATATTGAAATCCTTTCAGACTTTTGACTCTAGACGGACCCCAAATATCATAATGAACAAGGTCAAAAGACTCTAATTGATGACTCACTACGACGAGGGAAGGAACTATGGTGATGCTTACCTAACTGACAAGTCTCGCATTCAAGACTAGAAACATGACTCAAACTAGGAACAACTTGACGCGACTTAGCCAAAGACGGATGTCTCAAACGATAATGCCACTGCAACGGAGAAGTAGAAACAGAAGTGAATGCCTTTTCAGGTAGATCCAAGTAGTACAGTCCATCTTTTTCATGTCCCGAATCAATCATCTTCTTCGTCATGAGGTCCTGAAAAACACACGAATTGGAAGAATGTCACAGAACATTGAAAAAATTTGGTTAACTGACTCACAGATAACAAATTAAATGGAAAATTAGGTACATAAAATGAATCAAATAATGATAGTGATTGAGTAGGGTGAATGACACATTTCCCAAGCACAGGACGAGTAGACCCATCAGCCAAGATAATATTATGTTTCATGGAACTACGATTATGAAAGAGAGATGTTATACCAGACATGTGAGAGCTTACTCCTGAGTCGATGATCCAAGAGGTGGATGGTGACTGGGTTGCCACAAAAGCAGGATTACCTATAGTGCCATGGTTGCAGTAGGTTGGAATGTGGTACTAGCAAGTGCGTTCAACTTTTTGAGGATCTGTTCAAATGGAGATGAGGTATCGGACGTTGAAGTTTGATTGTAACCCGAAGTATCATTTCTGGGAGCAGAAGTGACCTGGGACTGCATAATTTCATCATGCACTTGATGTGCATATTCTAGTTTGTCCCACGTGTCCCAACAATAGTCTTCCACATGATCGAGCATTCCACAATAGTTACACTTGCGTGGTTGACCATGGCCACCACCACTACCGCGGCCACCACCACGACCATTGTCTCTACCACCACGGCCTCCTCCTCGACCAAAACTGCGACCATCTCTACCGCCACGTCTACTACTACGTCCACGACCACGACCAACGGCACTAGAAACTAGGGCAGAAGAGTCAGTACTCGGCACCACATTACTGTCCCAAAAAGGAACGATTGAGACGGAAGAAAGTATCTGCCACCGTAGGTAACTGCTCTCCAGCAAGAATTTGAGATTTATAAGTTCGAGCGCAGGATCCAAGCCGGCTAGGATAAGTGAAACATGAAACTCTTCCTTCTGTCTCCGAGATTCCTTCAAATCAGTAGTAACAAGATGATATTGAAGCAGTTCCTCCCACAAAGCCTTCTTTGAAGCCAGATATTCATTCACAGGCTTCCCATTTTGCTTTGAATTAAACAATTAGTCCAACTCATAGATACGGGTAACGTTTCGCTTCTGCGAATATGATTCTTCCAGAGATGTCCAAATTTGTTTGCTTGATTCACACCACTGAACATTAGCAGCGATATGTGGTTTCATACTATGCCACAACTACGACATAACGTATGCATCTGCACTCATCCAATCTTCATACTCAGCGAAAGTTTCAGGCGGGAGTTCTTCCGTCAAAAACTTCAACTTCTTCTTCGCCCTTAACACCACTTTGATAGACTTTGACCAAGCAAGGTAGTTCGCACCATTGAGTTTCACCGATGTAATCGACTTTCCCAATTCATCATCATGAATAACAGTAAAAGGAGAACCACCTCCGCTACCACCACCACTATTAACCTCGCTAGAAGATTCGGTCCCCACCATACTTGCAGATGCAACAGAAATACGAGGTCTTTGAAAGACTAGATCTCACAACGAACCTCAACCGACGACGAATAACCAACGGAGATCTGTAGAAACCCTAAATCTCATAAACGAACCACGAACGACCACGAACGACGAACGGCAAACGGCGAATCATGAAAAGTAGACGAAAAGCAGCCAAAAAAAAAATTCTACAATACTAATTGTTCACAAATTTCAGATTAATTTGTTAGTTCTTTGTAAGTTTTAGATTAGTTTGTGATAAATTTCTACAACACTAATTGTTCACAAATTTCATGAAAAAAAAAACTTCCACAAATCTATAAAATGCCTAATTTTCATTGTCCGCAGGTTCATCTACCTTCCTTTGGGTTGTCTCCTGCATTAAAACCATATTCCAAATGCTTATGAGATGTGTTGAGTGATTACACAGAAGCTGGATAACTTCCCTAACCACCCTCATATCTGTAATGGGTGGGTATTGGCCAACCTATCGCAAAATTTCTTAACAATTAGGTGAAAATTATGAATCTTCCTAAAGAGTTTTAAGATTCAATTTAGGTAAACATATAAATAACTAGGTACAAGTCATGAATCCTCCTAAACATATCTTTTGATATTTAACCATCGTACCACAAAAATTTAGGTAATTCTGTTAAAATAACAAAAGAGGACCAAAAGATCATCTTGTGGTTAACTAACAAGGGAAAAGTTAACTAAAATAATCATTTAAATTTCTCCTCTATCCTTTTAGCTACTATTGCTTCGACCAAAGGTTTTAGCATTACAACAACACACTCTCCCCTAGTCTCCCTCTTTGGCATTTCCACTTCCCATCTTACTCCTCCGTTTCACCACTTTTAGAGGATAGATCTTATTCTCTTCGGTTTTATGGCTTGAAGAATGGACGAGCTAAACATAGAAGTATAGAAAATACACTATGATATATATGTATAAATTAAACATGTAAAGTGAGAATATTATAATAACAAGACACAAAAGTACATAATTTCCTAACTTCATATAGTGCATACAAACACAAAGTTCTATTTATTATGTATATTCTATGTAGCATGAGTACATATAGAAAGACGATACAATATCATATAGAAAGATACAATACAATATCATATATAGAAAGCAAATAAACCACTTCTGTAATACAATAGACTAGTGAGTAAATTCTTTTAAATATGCACATGTATATATAAATACATATTTTATCCCAAAATTATATAGGTCCATAATCATTTGAGTATCATAATAAAGGGCATACAAGTGCCACAAGTCTCCCACTTGGTCTAGCAAGGGTCATTCATTTGGATAATATGAAATATTAACTAACTATTGGACATCATTTCAATTTCTTAGTCCTTTAAAGTTGAAATCACAAAAAACAACCAAGTATTGAATACATCTTCAATATTTTTGGACAGAACAACTAGTGTACAATTTTAATATACATAAATGAGTACAGTATATCTGAGACTTACTAAAGTATCTAATTGTCTGGTATAAATTCGATATAGGTAAGGCTCCTTGAAGCTTCCGTACTCCATAGTTCTATTCCATGGTCACCTTTTACTGATGTAGCCCTAATTCTAATATAACCACCAACATTTGAGACAATATAAAGCTAACATCTAACTCAATATCAGTCCACTAAAAATTAATAGAATGTTCCCCGAATCAGAAATGAGCAGTTGAGGGGAAGAGAAAACCTGTCTTACTAATTACATAGTTCAAAAAATAAGGAACAACTACTTCATAGATTCTTAGGCTTGAATGTTTGACAGAAGCATACATTCATTAATTAGGCCCCTACTGAAATGCAACAAGTTCTCAAAAATGCAATAAATTTTCAAAAATAAATAAGTTCTTGATCAACAGGAGGAACATGAATACCATATCATCATCCTCGGGATTAGCACCCTTCCCAAGCCTCTCCCTCAACATTTTGTTCTCTTCTTCAAGTTGAGCGCATCGTTCTTTTGCAAAAGCAAGGTCTGCTTTTACAGTCTTCAGTTCCCGCAAAAGAAGTTTAGCCTTGGCAGCCATTGCATTTGCAACCTGTGATGCATTTTTCACATTTATGATTCAAATAAACATCTGAGTGCAAAAGGAGCATACACTTATTAAAGCACAAAGAAATGACTTTCAGTCTGTCCTTATCATATAAAGAACTCACTAAAGACGCTTAATGACTTAAACATTGAAATATGCAGTTTTCATGTAATCAAATGGTTCTGTTAGATTCCATGAAAAATCTTGATGGATACTTTGACCGAATCTGATCTATTGTGCCAATTAGGCTCCGGTTAAACTGAAGGCATATTTAATAAACAACAAGTTTTTATTATCAAGATCAGCTGAGTTTTGCATTTTAAGAGTAATTATATACTAAAGATTCTGAATATTCAATTTATTTTCTCTTTCAAATAATGCACACCTTTCACCTTATAATCATAAACTTATTATTAGCAAAAATGACTTATTTATTTGTATTGCTATTTGAATGTGATGACAAATAGGCAAGGGTTCATATGTATATGAAGCCACGATAAAGGAGCCAGGAAACTAGGAAAGCTAACATGAAAGGAAATGAAATTAGTGGGCTAGAATGATTGAGATAAAACTAATATAGTTTGTTTGCAGTCAATGAGTAAACGAGAAAACTAGAAAAGTTAATATTGGTGAATTTAAACTTCCGAACCCATGTAAAAATGAAAATAGAAATGTGATAAGAGATTCTTGTAGATAAAATACTAATAAATGTACAATAGAATGGGAGATAAAATAGCGTTTTTTGTAAATTTTTATTATGGGAGGGTGTTATATACAGCATACGCGCACACACGTAGGATCACATAAAGGATTAAAAGGAAATTTCAGAACATTTGATAGGTTATGTCAATCCTATAGATGGTCATTGGGCCATCTAGGAAGCGTAGCATTCCAAAAATGAGAGTACAATGTCCATGTCTAGTCATTTGGACACGTATTAGACCAAGACCAGACATCACAAATACACTAGGACAAGCCAAAATGTGTCCTTTCCATGTCTAGTCATTTGGTCATATTCGTGTTGGTGCAACATCAGGGTCATAAATCTGACATTTCCTTTGGAGCATCCATTAGCTCTATAGCTTACCCAACTGATGGGAGAAGCCTTGGATGTTGATGATGAATTGGACAGTCTGATTCAAGGACTATCTGGAACATAAAAGTTATATATCAAAGGAACTTTAAATTGTCGTGTCGAAAAAGCGTCTAGTAATTATGATAATTATGATTGCGTCGTGAAGGCTATGGATATGGAATAAGGAATGAAGGGATAATAAGGCCTTGAATTTTAGTTGTCATGATCTTATAATAGAAAATGCTTGTTTTACGATGAGATATGAACATCTAATTATTTTTAAGTGTATCTAATATTATCCAAGTAGATTATTCATTAATAGCAAGATAATAGACTAGTATGTAGAAATTGCACTTATACCAAGAAATAACTTAACCACGCGACATAGGTTGATGGTATTAATGTTACGATTTGCAAAAATCAAAGGATAACAAGATTAACAAGAGATTGAGGACTAAATGGTGAAACTTTAAAGGAGAGAACTTAACACTATTTAAAGATAAACCGATGGATAGAGGAAGCTGATATATAAGAAAAGACTATGTGTTATATATAATGTGTAAAAAAGTTTTATGTGGTTCTAAAAGCAACAAATGAACTTAGAAAGAGAGTTGGTTGTGAAACGAGAAGTCCAAAATATAGATTAAGGCAATATCTCCTATTAAGATTGACACAAGTGTAAAAATAATGAAAAACTTTGAGGACTAAATTACCAAAGAAGAAAGCTAAGAAAGTGGTTAGTGAAGTTGGAGATAATTAGGATAGGTTATATTGTTATTATCGTAAAATTATGATTTTCGAAGTTCAATTTTTTTTAAAATATGATAAATGAAAAGTTGTTTGTCTTAATGATATTTATGTTGAGATTTTAAAATGTTCAGGAGAGAAAAAAAAAATCAAGGTGGCTATTAATTTATTCAACCAATTTTAAGGAATAGGAAAATGTTACATAACTAGAGTAAATAGTGCATATATATAAACAATATAGAGTTGTACTATCAAGAAATCAAGCTTATGAGAGAGTCTTACTATGAAACACTAGAATGGAGTAATTGAGCAAAGATTGAAAAGTAAATTAGAATTTCATAGAATCAATTTGGTTTTATATGAAGATATGAAATATGGATGTTATTTACTCACTAATAAGATCAATTTCAAATTTTAGAGAGAATAATAGGGGCCTATCCACAGTTTTTATTAACCTAGACAAAACTTATAATAGAACAGAGTACTTGGAGATAATGTGGTGGATTTTGAAGAAGAAACAAGCCTCTAGGTAACTATTTAGGATTATAAAGGATATGCATGTAAAAGTTCTGACATCCGTGTGGATGATTGGAGGAAATGATGTTATCATTATTAATGTCTTAATGACTTGCATAATATTAAATGGCTTTTGATAAGGGCACTGCCAAATTTACTTGGGGCTAGCCCAGGATTGGGGCTAGCCCACTAAAGAGAAACTTTTACTTATACTAACCCAACATTTTACTCACACTAGCCCACTATTTCCAAACCCTCCCAAACCCTCCCCTCCCGACCGGAGCCCTCCCCCCTCCGGCCGTCCTCCTCCGCCTCCTCCCCCGTCCTCCACCGCAGCCTCCCGTCACCGCGCCTCCCGTCGTCGTCGCCGTCAAAACCAAAAAAGAAAATGAAAAAATAGAAGAACTGTCAAAATTTGACATATATGTTGATTTTTAGGACTGTCAAAATTTTGACAGTCCTACCAATTGGAAGTACTGTCAAAATTTTGACAGTCCTAAAAATTCAACATATATTTTTAGGACTGTCAAACTTTTGACAGTCCTACCAATTGGAAGGACTGTCAAAATTTTGACAGTCCTTCCTATTGGTAGGACTGTCAAAATTTTGACAGTCCTAAATTTTTTTTTCTGTTAATTTATTTTTGTTAATTGTTGGGGGGGCCAATTTCAAAATATCCTTAAAATTTCTATCCTTAAAATTTGTTAAACTATTATGTTATTTAAAATAGTAAATTTATTATTGGTACATTAAATATTTTGTAAAAAAAAATTACCAAAAGTAAAATTTGGAGGTCGAAACATCGTTTTTTGGCGATTCTAAAAATTTGGAAAGTCCGTCAAACGGTGAAACAGTTTATCCCGAAGTACTTTTCCATACGGTCATTTTGGCTCAAACTGGAGCTTGTTTCGATCTCCCAGTCAAAAGTTATGATACTTTAAAGTTTTATATTTTATATTTTTGCCTGTAATATGTACGTTTTACTTCGGATGAAAATTCTCTCTATACGAATTGTGTTACTCTCGTCGAAAACATACAAATAGACCTATTGTGTGACGAAAAACGATTTGAAAACAAATAGTTATGGTCGTTTGAAGTCTGATCGACGGCAAACGTAATATTCGTACGGTAGATTTTTTTTTTTTGGTTCAATGATAACATATTTTATTTTGGATGTTAAACTAAATAAAAAAAATCAAAATCCAAAACTAACTAAATAGAAATAAACTTAAAAAAATCCTGACAATTAAAATGAGGACTGTCAAAATTTTGACAGTCCTCATTGTTTGTGGGACTGTCAAAATCCCAAAATCCTGACAGTCCTAGTTTTATATAAAATTTTCAGTGGGTTAAAATTAGGACTGTCAAAATTTTGACAGTCCACATAGCTTGTGGGACTGTCAAAATTATGACAGTCCTAACAATTTGTAGGACTGTCAAAATTTTGACAGTCCTGATTATAACAATTTGGGCTACCCCAAATGAGGACTGTCAAAATTTTGACAGTCCTTCCACTATTTTGACAGTCCTGATTATAACAATTTGGGCTAGCCCCAAATGAGGACTGTCAAAATTTTGACAGTCCTTCCAAGTGGAAGGACTGTCAAAATTTTGACAGTCCTGATTATAACAATTTGGGCTAGCCCCAAATGAGGACTGTCAAAATTTTGACAGTCCTCATTTCTTGTGGGACTGTCAAAATCCTGACAGTCCTAGTTTTATATAAAATTTTCAGTTGGTTAAAATTAGGACTGTCAAAATTTTGACAGTCCACATAACTTGTGGGACTGTCAAAATTATGACAGTCCTAACAATTTGTAGGACTGTCAAAATTTTGACAGTCCTGATTATAACAATTTGGGCTAGCCCCAAGTAACTTTGGGAAACTTGTAATTTTGGGAAATGGGACTGTCAAAATTTTGACAGTCCTTCCAAGTGGTAGGACTGTCAAAATTTTGACAGTCCTGATTATAACAGTGGGCTAGCCCCGAGTAACTTTCATGATGGCAAACTTGTAATTTTTTCTAAATTTTCAATGGGCTAGCCCCGAGTAAAATGTGTAGTGCCCTTATAATTACCCTATTAAATCTATACCTCTTTGCTAGTTAGAAGTGAAATTACTAGGCATACTAAAGATAAGGCTACATTGTGTAGGGTTTTTTATATAATTTTCTGCTAGTTAATGGAAGTGGAGAAGGTTGTGATGATAAGGTTCCTTCTAAAACAGAATTATCAAGAGCAACTTTCTAAGCAAAGGGTTGCAAAATTATTACGACTTGAACTATTATATTCTATGTTGCACAGATACGATATGGTAAGGATACAACCCCATGAACACGGCACTTATTTTGGTGTTCTAGAGTATTTTGGAGTGCCCTGGTTGTGTCCAATACGACATGGCACACATTTTTGGAGTGTCCATGCTTCCCAGGTTTTGTTAAATGACTTTAACTAATAGTCAAATAGAGGAATACATATTGATGGACACAAGGTACCCATAAATGATACCTTTCAGTATTTATCATTCATTCTCATGTGATAGAGATTGATAGAGAGATTCAGAAGGATGTTGATCATAGAATCAAAACAATATGGTAAAAATAGAAGAAAACTTTTGCATTGCTTTGTGATCATATGATACGCTTGAAGTTGAAAGGAAAATTCTAGAACCACCACCATATTAGAAATTGTGCTTTATAGATCGAAGTGTTCGGCAATTGAAAAACATCTCCAAAAATTAGCTCAAGTAAATTGAGAATGCAAAGATCGACGAGTGGCAATAGGGAGGAAGACGGGATAAAAAAATAGGAATATTTTAGCAAATGCCCTCCACTTAAATTATAGAAACTAGAATATATCCCCACTTTTTTAAAATCTACCAAATGCTCCCATTTTTTGCAAAACAGTCAAAAAACCGGTTGAAATAGTGGGGTATATCTTAAATTTGTAATTGTTCAATACAAAGGACTTGGGTCATTTGGTCGTTTTTAAAATAAGTTGGGGTATATGCTAGTTTCTATAATTTGAATGGAGACATTTGCTAAAATATTCCTAAAAAATAGTGTATTTATTGAAAGTTGGAGGTAGCGCAAATTGATTATAACACAACTACATGAGAAAAACATTTCATGTCATCTGGACATATGTAACTAGGACTGTCAATGGGTCGGTTTATATAAGATTCGAACCTTAACCCTGTAAACTCCTTACAAATTCAAGCTCAAATTTATTTTCTTCTAAATCAGAAAATCGGGTTGGGTTTTGGATTTTACATAAGACGTTTAAACTATTATTCACTTCCAAATATTTGTTGAAAATTCACTTCATTCAACAGCAATTTAGATGATTTCACATGTGATACATACTTATGATAAATTATTGAGTCTTTTTTTAATCTAAAATTGATAGAACATCCAAATTTTTCAATAAAAGATATGTAATAAACTTGATATTTGTTATATGTAAAAAGTTTTGGATCTCTTGATTTTCAGATTCAGTTGAAGCTATATATCCAAACACTAATCAATAAGGATTTTGGATTTACTTTAGGAATCCAAACCCAATAATTCTAAATAATTGGGTCGAACTATTGATTACCTTTGACAGCCCTATGGTCGCAACGTGGACCAATATATGACACTTAAGGTAAGTGATAGGATATCAGTTAAAGGAGTTGTCAGAAGTAGGGTAGGCCTTAACGAACTTAGATTACAAATGTAAAAAAAAAGATATGATTTTTCTTAATGCTAAGGAGGACATGGCTCTTAAGCAAACAAAATGGAAGAAAAAGATTCAAATAGACAACCAAAAGAATTTGAGATCAACTATTTGGTCATGATGTTTTAGAATTATCTAACTGCACAGAAACAGGGATTAAGAAAAAAAAATACGATTATGCAATCCGATGGATCAATTTGACTACATAAAGATTGCTAACATATAGAAGTATGGTCAAGGTTCTAAACTAAGGTAGGCGGATACGCAGCGGAGAGAGTCTACCTACCGCCTAGGCGGTTAATACATCCATCGTGATATTCTTCCTAGATCCCACACCAAAGGAAGGTGAAGTAGAACCAGAGATCTCCGGATATCCCTAGACGGTTAATACATTTTGGACACTTTTACTATTTTACCACTATTTTTTGCATAATATACATATTTTAAGAATATTTTAAGCATAACTAAGTTGTAGAACAAATATTTATGAAATCTCAGTCTTGTAAAAGTGAATCATAGATCCATAATGCTTGCAAAACTACTTTGCCAAAACCTTCAGTCAGGTATTGCTCCGCCTAGGCACCCGCCTATGCCTCCTCACCTTCGCCGCCAAACTACCGTCAGCCACCTACTCCACCGCCAACGGCAAAAACGGTGCGGAGAGCGACCGCCTAGCATCTAGGCACCGCCTAGACGGCCGCCTCGACTGTCATTTAGAACAATGAGTATGGTTTATGTAATCTAGTGATACATATTTGCGCAAGGCAATTCGATAGATCAATTTAACTACATAAAGCTTGCTAACATAAAGAAATATGGTTTACGCAATCCAGTGATACACATTTGCCACCTTACGTCGCGAGATGCCTTCAGTTGAGTTTGATGATCAGCTTGGACTTGAGGAAATTTGCGTTGAGCCAATTTATCTGAAGCTAGATTCTGTGCATTATGATCACTTCCTTTTCTTCTGATATTTAGCTTCCGTGTTTCTTGGATGATATTAGCTGTCTTATTCTCTACAATTGTCAAGCCCTCCTGAGGAAAGTAAGAACCAAAAATCAATCAAATTACGAAACATGATAAATTGTCAAAGAGATTCTTCTATTATTCTCCTATAACATATTTCATTCAACATCTTCTTTCAAAAAACATGACATCTGATGAAGCTTTTAACACAGAAAGAGAATTGAGTGGATGTTAAAATAAGCACCACAATATGTTGTCACTTGTAATCTACATATTTTGAGGAATATAATCTTAAAACAAAAATCCTGCAAAAAACAATTTACAGAAACAACTTACTTCAAGTGCATTTTTTATTGTGCCACCAATCTGATTAAGGGAAGAAGCTAGCTTATCTGAACTTTTGTGAAATGGATTTTCAGCTTTCCGGTAGGCCTCAGGTTTATGATGTGATCGCTGCAATTTGCAAAACAAAGAAACCAAAGGTTAAATCAGATATCATGTCACTAAGGAAAAAGCAAGAGAACAAGCCAATCCACCGATTAGCCAATTTAACAATTTGTAAATATAATTATTTGGGTGAAAAAATCGACAATTTCCAGTTAATAAGCTAAGATATACAGGAAAACCTCACCTGGCCACCTGTTGTATTGTCAACCATATGGGGTTGCTTCCAGCTAGACTTTTCAAATTTCTGAGCTCCATCATCATCTTCGTCAATTAGTGCTTTAGCTTTTCTAGCTAAAACCCCCCAAAACCCATATTTCAACTCGTTTACGCTTTTCCTCGATGAGTATTCGGAGGGGCCAGCATCCTACATGCAATTCACATAACCATCATAAGACATCACAATCATCATCATCCTAACCTTCTCCCATCAGAATGAGGTCAGGTACAGACCAAAATAAAAGTATAGACAAAGTTCTCATGACCGGCAGTTGACAGACGTCAATCATCTATGTTGGTGATAAGTTCCTAGACAAGCTAGTGATAAGGCTGAGAGGTGATGCCATCAAACCTGGACTCATCATTTGGCTATGCAATCTAACTAATGCAGCCAAGGAGAACGTTCCCTAGACTATAAAGATTCTAGACTAACATTAAGCCAAAGAATAAGAGGGAATGTCACTCCCCCAAAATTTAAAGAGTAGAAAGTTACTAACTGATAATCGGAAACAGAACGAATCTGCTTAAAAATAGTCAGAGAAAAAATATAAAAGTTGGTCAAAGTTCGCGCCTCAAACACACCACACAACTGATAAGCTATATAAGATACATATATAAAAGAATCTTAATATTTTGAATCGAAATTATTGCGGACATATAAATTGATGATACTTCATTTCTCTGCTGGAACCGCCCAGACTTGGTTAAATCAACTCAGATTTGTTCCAGGCACAGCACAGTCCAGATTAAGAATGAAAGGAAGAAAAAGAATAGAAGCTCACCATTTGGTACCTACTGCTGCTGCAACAGAATAGGAAGCTTGTCGCTGGACCTGATGTTTATGATATTCTGTTGCAGTCTACAGCCGCTGCTGCCAACTGCAAGGAGACGATCAAATACAGAGAGGAAGGGGATGTTGGTACGAGGAACTAAACCCTAAACCGAATAACCGGAGCCAATGCTCAGGTTGGTTTGGGTGGGATCTGAATGGTTCGGCCCAGTTATATAGTCCAGTTATATGGCTCTTGATAAAGGCACGACAAAAATGACCTAGGACAGCCAAAAATTTCACTATAGATAATTACAAGTTTATCATTTCCAAAAATTACTCACCAAGTTGTCCACTTCCAATTAATTTTTTTTATAATCAGGACTGTCAAAAATTTGGCAGTCCTTCCAATTGGTAGGACTGTCAAAATTTTGACAGTCCTAAAAATATATGTTAATATTTTAGGACTGTTAAAATTTTGACAGTCCTTCCAATTAGTAGAACTGTTAAAATTTTGACAGTCCGGAAGAAAGGGCTACGCGAGGTGACACGAGGGCGGGGCTACGTGGAGGCCGGAAGGGGGGACGAGGCGGAGGAGCGGGAGGAGGCGGCGGCGGCGGTAGGAGGCAGGGGAGGAGGCGAGCGCGCGGGGGTGGGAGCGGCTGCGAGGCGTAGGCGCACGCGCTCGCTCCGCTTCTGCTGTTGTTGCCATCGTCGCCGGCGCCGGCGCGAGGCGTAGCCGCAGTCCCCCACGAGCGCGTGCCTACGCCGCGCGCAGTCCCCCGCACGCTGCTTCTTTTTCTTCATCGCCTTCGTGACGGAGCCGACGAGAAGGTGCTTGAGGTGCGGCTCGGCAGCGGCAGCGCGGTCGATGGCGAGATCGACGACGCAGAGTGGCAAAAAATTGCGAGAGGAGGGAGGAGAAGAGGCCGGAGGGGGTTGGGGAGAAGCAGGAGGAGGGAAGTGAAGAGGGTGGGCAACCCTAGTAAATTTTGGGCTAGCCTGAGTAAAAATTCTTCCTAACTAGGCTAGCATCAATACTGGATTAGCCCCGAATCATTTTTGTAGTGCATTTATCAAGAGCTAGTTATATCTATACGGCTATAATGAAAAATGTTCAACTTTATGAAAGTTTTCTTTGCAAATATAACCTTATATATCTTTACTAATTAAATTAAATTGTTTATCTATACTACTATAATGAAAAAAGTTCAGCTTCACCTTGGAATTTTTTTTTTCAAATATACCCTTACATATCTTTCTTAATTATATAGTCTAGCAAGCCGCGTAGCAGAAAGTGACTTGGACTATGCAAAAATGTGTCTCACTCCTCGTACAATTGTTGTCGCATGGCAGCATCTCTTTGTAAATTGTATGAATGTGCATCCATGTAGCAGCATCTCCTTTAACCCTGCATGAACGAGGATTAGCAGCTTCCTTTAAAGTTTGTGTTTGCAGGAACAGCGCTTTTGGCGAGCAGAATTTCACCCAAGGGATGGTTCTTCCTAACTTTCTTTGATACTTACAGTTATAAATAATCTTAATTTTTGTATTAACAGGAAGGACACGGAGGAGAACACATACAGATCATATACACGTTTAAGCATCATCAGCTTCAAGCATCCCTTTTGCAAAGTGCTTCCTGTCACCAGTGTTTGTGTGCATCCAGAGAGACAAGATCGTCGATTATCAACGGAGTAAAGGAATCGTGTGCTGATTCTATCTCCCCAGCTACACTCTCCAGAATCTCAGACTTTGTACTTAAAATTTTGTATTTGTTGTAATCAAAATTTTGTACTTGCATTAGTCTCTTTTTTAAACGTTTCCATAGAAAGAACACTTCTTTTATGTCCAAAAATAAGATGGCGACTCTGCGGGGGTGTCACTCCCCAATACCAAAATACGGAGACGGACATGGCTAGCTACCCCGTACAAGGTGCTATACGTCGTACGGCGGTCACGGTTGTATAAGACAAGGGGGTGCATGCTACAATCAAGTCTCCTAGGGTCAAGAACTTCTCTGTCTCAATAATTCAAACAAGAAACAGTAAGCATAAAGCATTTATGATAAAGCAATAAGGCATTACAAACGCTTTCTCAAAATATTCTGGAGACCAGTTGTGAAAAATAAGAAGCTGGAAGAGTAACAAAATTACATAACAGTGATCAGCTGTAGTCTGATTTAATACAATCATGTAAGGAGACTAATGTCCAGTCGACCCGTCTAACAGGTGCCGGTAGCTAAACGTCCAAAAGAAGTAAATGTACAAAGACGAGCAGGGAAGAAGAAAATTCACTCGTTATCCTCTGTAACCATGTTCTTGGTACGCGTCATGAGTTGGGAGAAGGTACGCTAGAACCTCGGATGTTGGCTCAAAATCTGGCCATGCAAAACCATTGGGGTTAGACCCCAAATAGTAAGTACCACAAAGGAAACACGATATGGAGAAACAAAACCCAAGAAAAAAATATAATAATACATAGGTTCATTGTCGCAGCTTAGGTCCATGGCATATCCTAGCCCAAAGGCTCAACCCTATAACAAAACAAGGACAAGTGTTGAACCATCATACTAT
The DNA here is from genome assembly GCA_036927795.1 of Iris macrosiphon. Lineage (NCBI taxonomy): Eukaryota > Viridiplantae > Streptophyta > Magnoliopsida > Asparagales > Iridaceae > Iris > Iris macrosiphon. The sequence continues at coordinate 127,566,654 of JAYESA010000009.1, read as the reverse complement.
GATAGTCTGTTTTCCTAGGCTACTAACCGAATAATACAATCACAACCAAGTCCATTTTCGGCCAATCACTTGTACGACTTGTTATTTGTGGAGTATGAGGTTATCTCAGAAATAATGCATAATAAGTATCCTCAAATCACGCCAATGTCGAGCATGAGCTAACCAAACCAATAGATGAATAAAACAGGTATTTACGAGATGCACCAGTTCTCCATAGGACCACTACGCTAAAAACACGGTATTAGCGGTTCCAATGTTCCTATAGTGAAAAGTGGCTCCGCATAATAATATGTCAGATACTGTACTCCACTAAGGCAGATGATATACATTATCTGTGGTGGCCAGCCCACAGCGCACTTAGAATGAATCTTTGTGGAAAGGTTCGTTGGCATGATCTCGGGATGTTATTTCCTCCAATGTTACTACCACTTTTATTACATAATTAGCCCTATGTTGTGTTCGAAATCTCAAGACATGGTCACATGAGAATTTTCCTTAAGATGTCGTACAAAGTACGGACACGCTAGATACGAATCCATGAAAGTCAAATCTGGATTCACCTGAGCGTGTATGCAACTTTTAGTCAATAATTATCCTAGCCACACTTTGGTAGTTGACTCGCTTATTATGCCTGTGCTGGGGAAACAATATATATTTATAATATCATGCATTCAGGAATTTTGGAGGCATTCTCGATGCACAACCCAAATATAATCACTTAATATGTGACACGATGTGTCGCACCTCGACGCACATTAAATCATGGACAAATATCAGGCAATAGTGGTATCAGCACGAATACAATATTCGAGTCCAACTACCAATTATACATTGGGTCACGAAGAACAAGAAAACATTTAATTAAAACAAGCAAGGCCGTATGGGTCTCTAGGCCGCATGGAAAGTCTAGTCCCATATGACTCTAGGTCGTATGTGAAGTCAGGGCCGCATGAACCACTTGGCCACATATGGAGTATGGGCCGCATGCTCAGGGTTAAAGTATACTCCTTGGGACAAGGGTTGAAGTAACGGGCAATGAATGAAGTGTCAGTGATGTGACATAAAATGATTGATGTATGTCACGCCCTAGTCCCAAATACGTAGGACTAGGAACACGTAAGCATGCCAGCCGCATGGATATGGCAACTCAAATATATAGAAACCATAACCCATACGTACGCTGTAATATGAATATAAACTCACATGTGGTATATATAATGTCACAAGTCACAGATATGCTAATCTCATCCACACAACAAGTCATAGAAAAGAAATACTAAACTAGAATAAGGAGTCTGAAATATCTAAAATAATAGTCGGGTGGAGACAAATCCACTACCCATGACTATATCGAAAACTAAAATGAGAGAGGAGTATAAAGTCTCCAATGTAAAATAATGTGAAGACAGAAGTGCATCAGCTAAAAGAATCCATCGCCAGATAATCAACGATGCTCAGAAGGTAAGACCTCCTCGACAGAAAATAATGCGTCAGGTCCAGGCCCGTACTCCTGCAAATACTCAAGAGCAGATACACCTGGCAGAGGACCAGGTCCTCAGAGGGACGTAACAAGATACAAAAAATACGAGCCAATTTGAATACAGTAAACATGCATATGGTTTGAAAATAGATAAGTACGCTGTACAAGACAATCTATATGAATGCAAATGAGGACAACTTTTCGACGTATGGGCAAGGGTAGTCTACTCGATCTAAGCCTCACAACTCACACACCCGTCTAGAATATCAGAAATCGACATACCTCTGGGGTAGCGACCAGCGCGACTCTACAGAAATCGACATACCTCTGGGGTAGCGACCAGCGTGACACACGCCCGTAGTGCGAACTATATACTACGGTTTACCAGAGTGGTTAAAATCCCATACGCCTAATGATTGTCCTCCCATGATACTAGGTTCCATGTGTGTGTCAACATATCTAATACATAATAATGACTGGAGAAAAACTACACATGCAAGAACTATACAGAAATGAAATAAATAAAAAGAAATATAAATAGCATGCAAAGTACTGTAAACAATTTGGCAAGGTATCTTGCCTGGGGTCCTGCTGCTGGTATGAATCAGAGTCCAAGTCATAGTCCAAATAGCCCATGTATTACAAATTTATCACGTCAAAAGATAATTTATTTTAATTTATTTAATTCTAGAATAATTACTCTAAAATCCTATTTTAATCTTATTATTCTAATTTTTATGTTAATTCCTAAATTTTGTCCAAAGAAACTAAATTTTATCAACTCGAGACTCATGGCACGCAAATCAAGACGATCTGTTGACCAAAAAGTTAACCGACACAAACTCAACTTTCATGCATTATTTCCTGTAGATTTCAGCGTCAAAAATATGCTGGAATTTATAGCTCGTCCGAATTCAAATTCGTTTGGGAATTATGGCACATACAAATTTTGTATTGTGCACCGATGGTTAAATTCTAACCTAGAAGTTCTACAGAATTAACAATATGTAAATACTTCGAATTAAATTCTGGGAAAAATATATGTCGATGATCTCGACATTAGATTTCCGAAACTTTAAACGGTTCATGATTCTGATTCCGGGTTCTCCCGAAATTGCGAAAACATCAAAATACGTCTATTTTCGGACATACTGTGCTCTACGAATTTTCCAGAATTTAATACTAATAATTTAGAAAAACAATTTATATAATCAAAAATCTAACTTCATTATCATTCTAACAAAAAAAGTAGGCCTCGTTTGGAGTCTGGAGCTATGTGCAATGGCTTCTGGAAGATGAAGGAACCCTAGATGACAATTCTCCAAAAATCGGCTGAAGAAAAAAACCCTAGAAATTAATATCTAAACTATTATATATAGAGAGGAGAGAGAAAGTGCAGTCGCGGCTCACAGTGCGCCACGTGGCAGCAATCCAGGGCTGCCCGCTCAGATCGGACGGTCAGGCACTGACGCGGCTCGGCTCAGCTGAGTCCGAGTCGAACTCTGACTCGGCTCGGCTCGAGGTCGGCTCGGCTCGGCTCGCACCCACTCAGCGGTCACTGACAGGCGGGCCCGACACTGTTCACTACTGGAGGCTGACAGGTGGGCCCCCTTTTTGCTGACTGGGCAGAATTAATTACTTTTTGGGTTTTCTTTTTCAGAAATTAGTTTTTAATTCAGTTTTTCATAATTAACTCAAAATAAATGCTAAAAATAATCGAAAAATTCCCAAAAAATTCTAAAAAATATATTTTATTATTTAGAACCTAAAATAAAATTTTGGGATATTTTTAATTAAGTTTGAACATAAAATAAATTCTTTAAAGTCCTCAAAAATTAATGTTACTAGTTTTTAATTAACTAAAATTTATGGAAAAATCCCAATAATCTAAAATAGCCTAAAAATAATTCCAAATAAATATTTATATAAGTAAATATACTAAAAAAAATTATTTTCTAATTAACTAAGAGAATACTCTAAATAAATTCAATATCTATAATAAATATAATAATATAAAATATACACAAATACCTATTTTGGGTGAGGGAGTTTACAATCTACCCAACTTACAACAATTTCGTCCTCGAAATTGACACTAACCCATATTCATAGTGATCACTATAGCTATTACACTACATTGGTGTCTAGCAGGACTCCTAAACTCATGGTCTGCCATTCTAACACTTTCTCATCTATTGTCCATCCACTATTCTATCATCCTCTAACTCGTCTACACTACCCAACTTACAAGATTCTACTAGTAGTCACATTCTTTGAAGCTATTGTCTAGGTTTGTAAGGTAAATACATTTATTGGGTCGAGAATCTTGGGATACTTGTCTAGAATCTCATAACTATGACTTTTCCCATAACCGTCAAGTATCATAGTCTAATACTGCCACGCCACCTGGCCAGTATGGCTGCAAGTAATTCGACTATTCTACCATAATCATTTGGCTGCAACTGTCGCTACCTCGCCAGCGATTTGTCATAGTCATCAGTTCGTAACAAGTGCCTTCAACTCTTTCCTAGGCATAGTCTAAGTTTTTAGGGAGACACTTAAGGTCTTGACTAACTATTAGGGCTATGATCTAGCTCAAGTGATCTAACAATTTCTACTATGCTACATGGTGCTACTTAAGGGTTAAACTAATAAAGATTACAGATATTGTTATAGTGCATATACATATTAAGAACTCATCCTTAGTTATCAAGCATTACTAACACATTTATGTTTAACTAACAAAATAGGGGTGAGGTTGATATCAAATAATTCATAATGGCACGAAAGATACGACTATGATAGGAAGAGTTACGCACGAGATAAGGAATAAATATAAAAGGAGAAGATGAGTCACCCCAAGAGGGCGAGATAAAATAGGGGAGAATACTACTACTGCTACTCACGTCATCCATTAGCATCGCGTGTATGCCATCTGGGTAGAATATACATACATCCTTATAACTGCTAAGATACCATATATAAAATTCTACAGCTATTTGTACATCTAAGAGCTTGTGTCACAATGGGTTTATGAGTATGCAAAGACAATTATAACTAAAAGGTCGTACCTGTATCTACGGCTTCCTGTGTCTGCTCTCCCATACTTGTCATAATGAGTGCTTGGCCTTGTCTTTGGTTGATCAACTGGGGTCTAGTCCCCTCCATTTGTGCAGACTGTAGAAGCAGTGGTGGGTCCCTTTGGTCTTCTATACTTGAGGGTGTATGCGGTGTTCCTGATTTTAATGCCATAGACCCCGGGTTCTGCTGAGGGCATTCTCGAGCTTGATGGTGACTTGATCCACATACCATGCACAATCCCAATCGACGACGACAATCTCTATGAATATGACCTGGTATACCATAAAAGTTACAAGTACGATGCCCCTTGGCTGGATATGGTACGACACTATTTGGTTGCTGGCGTGTCAAAGGGTGTCGAATGGGTCCTCCTTGTTGTATCCTTACTGGTCCTTGGTGACTTCTCAGTTGAATTCCGTTTTCCTTGCTGATGGCCTCCTGAATCCTGGCTTCTGTCAATAACTCGGCATAAGATATCCGGGACTGTGAGCTAGTGTAGTGCTGGAGCTCCCGAGTCAGCCCACGGTGAAACCTCTTAGCCTTCTCTAAGTCATTAGGTATTAGGACTGTGCCATACTTACTGAGACGGCTAAATTCTGCGTCATACTCATCAACCGTCTTGTCCCCTTGCTCTAGATGGAGGAACTGATCGTACAATGCGTCCCTTACAGTATCCGGAAAGTACTTCCTCTCAAAGCATTCCAAGAATTGTTCCTAAGTCTGACGCGTACCCAACTGGCGCTCCATTGATTCCCACCAGTGATGTGCGTTGCCTTCTAACTGAGTCCTCACGCCTATCATCCATAGGTCAGTAGGTAGTTATGATGCCTCTAACAACTTCTTGGTATTGGCAATCCAGTTCGTGGTCTCCTCTGGACTCTCTTTGCCCTTATATGGCTTAGGGCCCATCTGCACAAAGTCCTTGACTGAACCAACCCGAGCTTGTGGTACTGAAACTAGTGCCTGGGTTGGAATAGGGGCTAGTGCAGCCATTCTCTCAAGTGCTGCCAGAAATTCTAGCCTCTGCTCTGCTGCTTGCTGCCTCTGTTCCTGTATTATCATCTGAAAGAATTGGAACAGCTGCGCTTGGCCATTTTGCAGTGCTAGTGGAGCTGGAAAAGTCCCATTAGGTATCGTGGAGGGGGTTGATGGAATTGGATTGCTAGTCGGTCCATCCGGTCCGGGGGGAAGAGGTGGTGTTGAGGTCACTCCTAGTGGTTGGTCGTCGTCCCCTGGAGACGTGTTGTCCCCGGTGGCGGCATGCCCGTTATTCAAATTCATCTCTCTGCAAGAGATGGACGAAGGATTAAGAATAGTACATGAATCAAGCAGGATGCAAGAACTTAAGTAGGACATATTGAAAGGAAGGTAAGTTATAGTCAAGTGTGGATGAGACCTAAAATTCTAATCCTAGGTGCAGGCCGGCTCGGTACAGTGACGTAACCGAAACGGCTAACTCGACCTGCATAGGCCACCACAAAAATATGTCATGCCCAGTCCCAAATACGTGGGACTAGGAACACGTAAGCATGCCAGCCGCATGGATATGGCAACTCCAATATATGGAAACCATAACCCATACGTACGCTGTAATATGAATATAAACTCACATGTGGAATATATAATGTCACAAGTCACAGATATGCTAATCTCATCCACACAACAAGTCATAGAAAAGAAATACTAAACTAGAATAAGGAGTCTGAAATATCTAAAATAATAGTCGGGTGGAGACAAATCTACTACCCATGACTATATCAAAAACTAAAATGAGAGAGGAGTATAAAGTCTCCAATGTAAAATAATGTGAAGACAGAAGTGCATCAGCTAAAAGAATCCATCGCCAGATAATCAACGATGCTCAGAAGGTAAGACCTCCTCGACAGAAAATAATGCGTCAGGTCTAGGCCCGTACTCCTGCAAATACTCAAGAGCAGATACACCTGGCAGAGGGACGTAACAAGATACAGAAAATACGAGCCAATTTGAATACAGTAAACATGCATATGGTTTGAAAATAGATAAGTACGCTGTACAAGACAATCTATATGAATGCAAATGAGGACAACTTTTCGACGTATGGGCAAGGGTAGTCTACTCGATCTAAGCCTCACAACTCACACACCCGTCTAGAACATCAGAAATCGACATACCTCTGGGGTAGCGACCAGCGCGACTCTACAGAAATCGACATACCTCTGGGGTAGCGACCAGCGCGACACATGCCCGTAGTGCGAACTATATACTACAGTTTACCAGAGTGGTTAAAAGCCCATACGCCTAATGATTGTCCTCCCATGATACTAGGTTCCATGTGTGTGTCAACATATCTAATACATAGTAATGACTGGAGAAAAACTACACATGCAAGAACTATACAGAAATGAAATAAATAAAAAGAAATATAAATAGCATGCAAAGTACTGTAAATAATTTGGCAAGGTATCTTGCCTGGGGTCCTGCTGCTGGTATGAATCAGAGTCCAAGTCACAGTCCAAATAGCCTATGTATTACAAATTTATCACGTCAAAAGATAATTTATTTTAATTTATTTAATTCTGGAATAATTACTCTAAAATCCTATTTTAATCTTATTATTCTGATTTTTATGTTAATTCCTAAATTTTGTCCAAAGAAACTGAATTTTATCAACTCGAGACTCATGGCACGCAAATCGAGGCGATCTGTTGACCAAAAAGTCAACCGACACAAACTCAACTTTCATGCATTATTTCCTATAGATTTCTGTGTCAAAAATATGCTAGAATTTACAGCTCGTCCGAATTCAAATTCGTTTGGGAATTATGGCACATACAAATTTTGTATTGTGCACCGATGGTTAAATTCTAACCTAGAAGTTCTACAGAATTAACAGTATGTAAATACTTCGAATTAAATTCTGAAAAAAATATATGTCGATGATCTCGACATTAGCTTTCCGAAACTTTAAACGGTTCATAATTCTGATTCCGGGTTCTCCCGAAATTGTGAAAACATTAAAATACGTCTATTTTCGGACACGCTGTGCTCTACGAATTTTCCAGAATTTAATACTAATAATTTAGAAAAACAATTTATATAATCAGAAATCTAACCTCATTATCGTTCTAACAAAAAAAATTAGGCCTCGTTTGGAGTCTGGAGCTATGCGCAATGGCTTTTGGAAGATGAAGGAACCCTAGATGACAATTCTCCAAAAATCGGCTGAAGAAAAAAACCCTAGAAATTAATATCTAAACTATTATATATATATATATATATAGAGGAGAGAGAAAGTGTAGCCACGGCTCATAGCGCGCCATGTGGCAGCAATCCAGGGCTGCCCGCTTAGATCGGACGGTCAGGCACTGACGCGGCTCGGCTCAGCTGAGTCCGAGTCGAACTCTGACTCGGCTCGGCTCGAGGTCGGCTCGGCTCGGCTCGCACCCACTCAGCGGTCACTGACAGGCGGGCCCGGCACTGTTCACTACTGGAGGCTGACAGGTGGGCCCCCTGTTTGCTGACTGGGCAGAATTAATTACTTTTTGGGTTTTCTTTTTCAGAAATTAGTTTTTAATTTAGTTTTTCATAATTAACTCAAAATAAATGCTAAAAATAATCAAAAAATTCCCAAAAATTCTAGAAAATATATTTTATTATTTAGAACCTAAAATAAAATTTTGGGATATTTTTAATTAAGTTTGAACATAAAATAAATTCTTTAAAGTCCTCAAAAATTAGTGTTACTAGTTTTTAATTAACTAAAATTTATGGAAAAATCCCAATAATCTAAAATAGCCTAAAAATAATTCTAAATAAATATTTATATAAGTAAATATACTAAAAAAAATTATTTTCTAATTAACTAAGAGAATACTCTAAATAAATTCAACATCTATAATAAATATAATAATATAAAATATACACAAATACCTATTTTGGGTGAGGGAGTTTACAATGTAATAAGCCATAAAGTATTTCAGGAAGAAAAGATAAAATCATAGAAAGATGTGCCAAAGTTTCAGAGTCATGCATCCAAGGGAAAGTGGTCGCATGCTCAGCTTGTCGCATATGCCTGCTTGCCGCATATGGGTCGGTGCCGCATAGAGTTCGATGCCGCATGGAGGTCTCTTGGACTTAGCGAATTTCTCATTCGATCAGCTAGTGAACACAAAAGGAGTTCAAGGATAAGCTCTAGAACATTTGTGTGATGGCAGTCATGCGTCCAACAAGATGGACGCATGTTGGTCAGTATGCGATAAAAGCTTAAGCCGCATAGCCCTCTCAGGCCGCATAGCACTATTTGCCGCATAACTCGTTGGCAGCATGAAGACTTCGTCTTCTCTAAACAACAGGTTCGGCCATGGCGAAAGCTCCAAAAACTGAAATCTTGTTTTGTCTATAAAATTCTCATTTTAAGTCCAAATCGAGTGAACCAAAAGCCAAAACGCTTGATATTGAAAGCTTTATCATGTAGCAAAAATTGGGTTTCAAAAATACATGTTTAATAAATCAAAAACCAAGAATAACTTATCAAACCCTAAGTTAGAAATGTAGATCTACTCAAAACCACCCATCAAAACAGAAAACTCCAAGTTCTAAAAGTGCTTAAAAACACATAACAAACATAATAGAAAAATAATATGGAGGGTTTCTCCATTTCTCATGTAAGATATACTTGCCTATGGAAAGGGGAGAGAAAACACAAGAGAGAGAAAGAAATAAAATAATAAAGAGAGACAAGGAAAAGGTTGGGTTATATATGGTAGGGTTAAGGGTTGAACCAAGGGTTCTCATGACTTGAACCAACCCATAAAATAAACCATGGACCAGATTAAACCAAAGAATGGGTCTAGTCTTCATGCACATGCAACTAGGCTAAAATAAAATATGTTCCAAATACGTATATCGGGAATGGGGAGTGACATATCTATCCACCTTAAAAAAAAGTGTCATCGAAATTCGAATCCAAGCAATAGCTGGAGAAGTCAGGACAAGCACGATACAAATCTACTAGCAACTACATTTGCAAGCAATAACATCATAACACATAGGTGATCACCTGATCACAAAATCCGAGTTATGAAGGCGTAAGTAAGAATATACCTTCTGAATCGAATAGCTGCGGGTACCAGGATCAAATATCGTCATCGCGCTCCAACATTGATTCCCCGAGAGAGTGATGGCCCCAAGAAACCCGGACATGAGAAATAGTCCGGTTCTTGAGCACCTTCTCCCTTCAGTCCAATCTGGATACGGGTTGCTCCTTGTAAGATAAGTCGGTACCAACGACTAATTCCGAGTGATCAAGGATATAACTTGGATACGGAACAAACCTACGCAACTGAGGCACATGAAATACATCGTGCACCTCACGTAGCAAAGGCGGAAGGGCAAGACGATAAGCAACATCGCCTATCCGCTCGAGAATATCGAATGAACCTACGTATCACGGACTAAGCTTCCCACGAACCCCAAATCTAATGACTCCACGGGTAGGCAAAATCCTCAAAAATATGTGGTCACCGACACAAAACTCTAAAGGTCTACGATGCTGATTTGCCCAATGATGCTGCCTATCTTGTGCAACCCGAAGTCGCACTCAAATCTGCTTGACAACCTCTACTGTCTGCGTTAGCATTTTAGGGCCTAACATCTTTCGCTCACCTGTATCATCCCATGCTAATGGTGACCTGCACTTTCTCCCGTATAACGCTTCATATGGTGCTATTTGGATATTGGCCTGATAACTGTTGTTGTACGAGAACTCGATAACTGTTGTTGTACGAGAACTCGACGAGATGAAGGTGATCTTCCCAAGATCCACCAAGGTCTAAGGTACACGCTCGTAGCATATCCTCTAAGATCTGGATGGTTCTCTCTGATTGTCCGTCTGTTTGGGGGTGGTAAGTTGTGTGGAATCTTAACTTGGTGTCAAAACTCTGATGCAAACTTTTCCAAAATGTGAAGTGAATCGAGTGTCTCGATCTGACATGATACTTACTGGAATACCGTATTGTCTTACTATCTGTCACATATATATTTCAGTCAATTGTTCTGTAGACTGTCATACTCGAAAAGGAAGAAAGTGAGCTACTTTGTGAGATGATCCACTATCACCCAAATTGCATCTCAACCAGTCGATGATATAGGTAAACCAGTCACAAAGTCCATCGTGATGTATTTATACTTCCACTCTGGAATAGGAAGTGGCTAATCCTGCCGGTCTCTGTTGTTCTGCCTTCACTTGCTGACATATAAGACATCGTGATATGAAGCATGCTATTTCCCTCTTCATTATGTTCCACCAAAAGTATTTCTTGATATCTTGGTACATCTTCGTGTCTCTCGGATGAATGGAATACTGGGAACCGTGTGCTTTAGTCATAACTTCTTGCATAATATCCCCGCTTGGTACGCATAGATGATTCCCAAACTTTAGCATTCCATCTGCATGTATTATCAACTCCTTCCGAAGACCCGACTTACATTCTTCTCGTAGCTTTTGAATCTTCAGGTCCTCTGCATGAGCTAGTTTGATTCTATTTACCAAAGTTGACTGAATATGTAGGCTAGCCTGAACTCATGTACTCTGTGGAAGTACTATCTTGATACCCATCTCTCGTAAGTCCTCTAGAATGTGCTTTTGAGTAGTCAACATAAATTTGTCACCTCTTCTGCTAAGTGCATCAGCTACTACATTAGCCTTGCCTGGATGGTACTAAAGTTTCACGTCATAGTCTTTCAACAACTCTAGCTACCTTCTTTGCCTCATGTTCAGGTCCTTCTGCGTGAACACATACTTCAAACTCTTATGATCTATGAATATTTCTACTTGATCGCCATATAAGTAGTACCTCCATAGCTTAAGTGCAAATACTACTGCTGCTAACTCCAAATCATGAGTTAGATAGTTCTTCTCGTGATCTCTGAGCTGCCGAGAAGCATATGCTATCACTCTCCCTTGTTGCATTAAAACACATCCAAGTTATTTTTTAGATGCATCACAATACACTGCGAATCCTCTGGAGCTTGTTGGAAGAGTAAGGATTGGTGCATATTTTAACTTCTTCTTTAACTCTTCAAAGGCTATATGACATTCAGCTGACCATATAAACTTAACTTTCTTGCACGTCAACCGAGTAAAAGGTGCCAAGATCTTAGCAAAGTCTAACACAAATCTCTTGTAGTATCCTGCCATGCCCAAAAAACTACGCACTTTTGCTACTGTCTTCAGAATTGGCCAGTTCTCTACTACATCTACCTTTTTGGGATCAACCGACACTCCTGCTCAACCAATATATCACGCCCCGATTCTTTGGAATCGATAGTCGTCCCCCAGGAGTGACGTTGTGCGGGCCTAGGTTGCGCACCGCACAAGGCTAAGGCATTTTTGCATAACGAGCACATATTCAGAGTACGCAGATAAATTGAAATACAAAGTTGAAATATAGAAAGGTTCTCTTTATTGATAATGGACATCTATTATAAACTCTTGAACGAGTCATAAGGGTTGCCGCACGGGCTTACAAAATGTTGACACAAAATGAGATAGTTGTCATGTACATTATATCCCTTTACTAAAACTTCAAAATATAAGACCTCCAGGCGGGATAGGATGGCTTGCAGCGCATCGTGTGCGCTCGTTGCATGCTATCCTTGGACTAGTCCATTATGGCATCAAGCTAGCGATCCCTACGTATATTTAAACCTGTTGCAAGCTAACTTGTGTCTTCGTGGTAGGGAAAGGCATGGTAAGTCTTGTGTAGGTGGTTTAGACGGGTAGGTAAAAGTCACCGAACGGTGGCAAGTTCATTTCAGTAAATTTCTATATACTGCATGCTTGTAAAATAAACTAAGGCAAGATAGCCCAAGAAAGGATATGCGACCCAGCCAAAACTCACACTTACCAAGCTTCGCATATAACTGGTGCTCCCTTAAAGTTTGCAGCACTATCCTAAGATATTTTTTATGCTCCTCCTCATTACGAGAATACACCAGGATGTCATTGATGAATACTACCATGAATTGGTCTAAGTAAGGCATAAAAATATGTACGGTTCATCAAATCCATGAATACCGCTAGAGCATTAGTCAGTCTAAATGGCATAACTAAGAATTCGTAATGCCCATATCGTGACCTAAATGTTGTCTTCGGTATATCCTACTCCCGGACTCGTACCTGATGATATCCTAATCGTAAATCTATCTTGGAGTAAACAGTTGCTCCACTTAATTGGTCAAATAAATCATCAATCCTTGGTAATGGATACTTGTCCTTTACGGTCACTGCATTAAGCCTCCTGTAATCCATACACAACCGCGTCGATACATCCTTCTTCTTCACTAATACCGCTGGTGCTCCCCACGGCGATCCACTGGTCCGAATAAACTTCTTCACCTTTAGTTCTTCCACGTGTTGATACAACTGATCAAGCTCTGATGGTGACATAGGGTACACCTTTTGGGATACTGGTTCTGCTTATGGCATCAACTTTATACAGAACTCTACTACTCTAACTGGGGGTAATCCGGGAAGATCGTGGGAAAAGACGTCCATGAACTCTTCAACTATCTTGGGCAGCGGGTCTTCTTCCTTTGCTACCATTATGACTCTTCCCTTATGCTGGTAATTTTCTATTTTGCTAAAGACAAACTCTTCTATACCAGGAATTCTAAACAACACTCTACCCTCACGACATTCTATCGTTGCATGACTGTCTCTCAACTAGTCCGTGCCTAAGATAACGTCAAAGTTACCCATAGAAAACTCGATCAACTTTGCAAGTAATAAATGCCCACATACTATGACTGGACATGCTAGGCACACACTACTAACTTCTAAGATCCCATTGCCAGTGAGTATATTCAGCCTTTCTGGCAATGCCTTGAACTTTAATCCAATAAGTGTCGCATATTGTATAGATAGAAATGAGTATGAAGCTCCAGAATCAATTAAAGCTATGGCAAAAAAGGTTGTAACAAAAATATTACCTGCCACTACCTCGCCCGATGCCATAGCTTCCTCCAAAGACAAGGTGAGTGCCTGCCCTTAGCCTTGGTGAGCTCCCTACTGCTATCTTTCTTGCTACCGTGGTAGCGGCCTCTGTTGATTCTGCTGTTGTTATTGTAAGTTGGGTCCGCGTCGGCAACGGACGATGAGCTAAATGTCGTACTGCTGTTGCTGGTCCTCTTTGTTGCACTGCCTTGGAGCTAGCAATGCAGGAAACTATTATAATGGCCCTCCTGGCCTCTGTATCAATGGACATGTAGCAATCTTGTGATTAGGGCTCCTATATCTCAATCATAGTTTGTTAGTTGCCCGAAAAACATCTCGGGTATGACCTCCTTTGCCACAGTAGGTACAACTTATCGACGCTCCCCGTCGTTGTTGCTGCCTCGACTGCTGTTGTCGAGTTGGTGCCATCACTGTCGAGGTTACTGGCCTCTTTTGTGTCACGTCATGGATGCGAATGTCAGCGGATGGTACTGGCGTTCATGATACTGGTCCTCCCTCATTACTCTGTCCATGAGGCCTCTTCCGATCCACTCTTCTTGATGTCATCCTCTGAGAAGTAAGCTCAACCCTCTTGGCTGCTATCAATAATGCCTCAAAAGTCTGATAGTCGTGCACCTCTACCATGTATAAGATCTCCAAGTAAAATCCCTGCTGGAACCTTATTGCTCTCTCTAACTCTATCGTCACCATGGTCGGAGCAAATCTACTTAGTCGACAAAATTCTGCCGCATAGCCGTCTACTATCCTTCCAGCTTGCTTGAGGTTAATGAACCTTTGTTGCAACTCACACCGAGCCACAATTCCAAAGTACTTCACCCTGAACTAGGTCCTAAAATCCTCCCATAAAATAGGATGCCTCAATCTACCTCCATCGTATTCCACCAATCTCTTGCAAGATCCTGGAGTTGTAAGCGAACCAGGTAAACCTGTTCCTCGGCCGAAACTTTAGCTGTTGTCAGAATGGTCTCAATATCCTGAAGCCAATCATCTGCCGTGATTGTGTCCTCCGTGCCATCAAAATATCTGGATTTTAATCTATAAAATCTAACAGATGCCCCATAATCTGTTCTCCTGCCTCTTTCTAGGGCCATCTGCAACCCTTGGTTCAACATGATATTCTGTTCTTGCTGCTGAAACTGTTGTTGCTGATGTTGTTGTTGTTATTGTACCACCATCTGGTGTTGTTGGATAGCCAATAATCAATAGATAATCTCTAGCAAGGCCGGGGTATCCAGTATTGCTAATACTACGGGAGGTACGAGAATACCTGGAGCCTACTGCTCTGTCCCATTTATCGTGGGCTCAACTCGGATCCTTGGCTGAGGTTCTACAGGATCTTGTTCCACTAGAAACTTAGCCTCTCTTGTCGCTGTAGCATCGGGGGAAGGAGAAGCCCTAAAGAAGAGCACAAGAAATATCAAGTACAGGACGAGAAGGAATAAGGAAGCAATCAATCTAGAAGAATTCAAGCAGAGTATCGAAGAGGACAAATTCATAATTTCAAGAAGGATCATGTTTGATTGAGACTCCTATGACCATGACACTCCATAATTCTTAAGAACAGATCTGCATGGGCCATAACTAAAACCTTGACATGCCCAGTAACAAAATACGGAGACGGACATGACCAGCAACCCCGTAGAAGGTGCTATACGTCGTACGACGGTCACGGCTATATAAGACAAGGGGATGCATGCTACAATCAAGTTACATAGGGTCAAGAATTTCTATGTCTCAATTATTCAAATAAGAAACAGTAAGCATAGAGCATATATGATAAAGCAATAAGGCATCCCAAATGCTTTCTCAAGATATTCTAGAGACCAGCTGTGCAAAATAAGAAGCTGAAAGAGTCAAAAGTACATGATAGTGATCAGCTGCAGTCTGATTTAATACAATCATGTAAGGATACTAATGTCCAAACGAGTCGGCTAACAGGTGCCGGTGGCTAAACGCCCAAAAGAAGTAAATATACAAAGACGAGCAGGGAAGAAGAAAACTCACTCGTTATCCACTGCTACTATGTTCCTGATACGCACCATAAGTTGGGGGAAGGTATGCTAGATCCTCGGGTGCTGGCTCGAAACCTGGCCATGCAAAACCAGTGGGTTTAGACACCAAATAGCAAGTACCACAAAGAAAGCATAAAATGGAGAAACAAAACCCAAGAAAAAATATATAATAATACATAAGTTCATTGTCGCAGCTTAGGTAGCATATCCTAGCACAAAGGCTCAACCCTACAACCAAACAAGGACATGGGTTGAACCATCACACTATGATAGTCCGTTTTCCTAGGCTACTAACCGAATAATACAATTACAACAAAGTCTATTTTCTCTATATCGGCCAATCACTTGTACGACTTTCTATTTGTGGAGTCTAAGATTATCTTAGAAATAATGCATAATAAGTATCCTCAGATCACGCCAGTGCCAAACATGAACTAACAGAAGTAATAGATGAATAAAATAGATATTACGAAATGCACAGTTCTCCGTAGGGCTACTGCTCTAAAAATACGATATTAGCGGTTCTAGTATTCCTATAGTGAAACAGTGGTTCGACATAATAATAGATCAGATACTGCACTCCACTAAGGCAGATGATAAACAATATCTGTAGTGGCCAGCCCACAACGCACTTAGAATGAATCTTTCTGGGAAGGTTCATTGGCATGATCTCGGAATACCATTTCCTCCAATGTTACTACCACTTTTAGTTACCTAATTATCCCTATGCTGTGTTCGAAATCTCAAAGCGTGATCACATAAGAATTTCTCTTAAGATGTCGTACAAAGTATGGACACGCTAGATACGAATCCATGAAGTCAAATCTGGATTCACCCGAGCGTGTATGCAATATTTAGTCAATCAATATCCTAACCACGTTTTGGTAGTTGACTTGCTTATTATGCCCGTACTGGGGAAACAATATATATTTATAATATCACGCATTCAAGAATTTTAGAGGCATTCTCGATGCACAACCCAAATATAATCACCTAACATGTGACACGATGTGTCGTACCTTGGCGCACATTAAATCATGAACAAATATAAGAAAATAGTGGTATCAGCACGGATACAATATTTGAGTCAAATTACCAATTATATATTGGGTCACAAAGAACAATAAATTATTCAATCAAAATAAGCAAGGCCGCATGGGTCTCTAGGCCGCATGAAAAGTCCAGGCCGCATATGACTCTAGGCCGTATGTGAAGTCAAGGTCGCATGAACCACTTGGCCGCATATGAAGTTAGGGCCGCATGAACCACTTGGTCGCAAATGGAGTCTTGACCGCATGCTCAGGGTTAAAGTCTACTCCTTGGGTACAATATTGAAGTGATAGGGAATGAATGAAGTGTCAGTGATGTGACATAAATTGATTAATGTGATAAGACATAAAGTGTGTCAGGAAGAAAAGACAAAACCATAGAAAGATGTGCCAAAGTTTCAGAGTCATGCATCCAAATGGAAGTGGTTGCATGCTTAGCTTGTCGCATATGCCTTCTTGCCGCATACGGGTCGGTGCCGCATTGAGTTCGATGCAGCATGGAGGTCTCTTGGACTTAGCGTTCTCATTCGTTCAGCAAGTGAACAAACATGGAGTTCAAGGATAAGCTCCAGAACACTTGTGTGATGGCAATCATGTGTCCAACAAGATGGACCAATGCTGGTCAGTATGCGGCGAAAGCTCAAACTTGAAATTAAAAGCTCCAAAAATTGAACCAAATGCTAAAATGCTTGAAATTAAAAGTTCTATCATGTAGGAAAAATTGGTTTTCAAAAATACATGTTTAATAGATCAAAAATTAAGAAGAACTCATGAAACCCATAAAAAATCCTAAGTTAGAAATGTAGATCTACTCAAAATCACCCATCAAAATCGAAAACTCCAAGCTCTAAAAGTTCGTAGAAACACATAACAAACATAATGGAATAATAATATAGAGGATTTCTCCATTTCTTATGCAAGGTGTACTTGCCTATGGAAAGGGGAGAGAAAACACAAGAGAGAGAAAGAAATGAAGTAATGAAGAGAGAGAAGGAAAATGTTGGGTTATATATGGTAGGGTTGAGGGTTGAACCAAGGGTTCTCATGACTTGAACCAACCCACAAAATGAACCATGAACCAGGTTAAACCAAAGAATTGGTCTAGTCTCCATGCACATACAACCAGGCTAAAATAAAATATATTCCAAATACGTATATCGGGAACGGAGAGTGACAGGGGACTGCTTTTCTAGTGACAATAAGGTTATGGCGGAATCCAACATCAATATGCCTGGAACTATTATTGACTCCTTGGTCATCGAATTTGATCATTAAAGGTTCGAGGAGACGCTTTTTGAAGGCTACACTAGAGCGACTGCTACACGTCATCCAAGGACAATCACCAACCGTTCGAATCACTCTACTAAAGTGGTCGCTCCAACCACTCGCAATGTGTGGCTACCCAAAGCCCGTATGGAGTACCCTTCTTCCATCATCAATGAAGGCAAGGTTTCCCTCTACGCTGATAAGGAAGCCGCATCCTTGGTTGCTTACTCCAATATTGATGAATTGATGGATAATATTCTGAACAAGGCAAAGGTCGCATCTCCCGTGCAAAAGGGATTGTCGCACAACAACACGCCTCAAAATACTGCTGCAAGCAAACTGCACGACCATCTCGGCAAAAGAAGTTACTATGATAATGCGTATGGTTGTAGCACTTGTATCCACAGTGTTGCTTGCTATTGTAATATTGTTGTTCACACTTTTTGCGGTGCCAAAATTAGACTGTTGTTATCCATAAATAGCTCTAGACAAAATAAATTACTTGTAAGAATAGTACTTCTTATGAGGCATACTACGTTGCTGCTGGTATGGTCCATAACAAAGTTTGGAAGAATGTGCAACATCCTCGTAGAAAGAAGGGTTCCAGCGAGAAGAAGAAGCTGCTTCTTCATCAAACCGCGTCTTCTGCGACTAATGCAACTCTAGTGTTCGATTTCCAAGGATGGAGATACAACTTTGAAGACATTGTCCCAATAGAGGGTAACAAAGTTGTTGTTCCAGCAATTGAATTTGTCGGCTGGGATAAAAGTACTACTTTTATATAGGGTGCTTCCCATGGGAACACAATTTGTAACGTTGTTGTGGCCAAACAGCAAGTCCAATAGAGTTTCGTCTGCGCAAAGTCAAACTCCCTCAGGAAGTCCTATTCCAACATACCAAAAGCTTAAATTCTCGGTAAAGGATCGCTTGAGCTTTGATCTTCGAGAACATCTTTGCCAGAAGAGCAAGAGGCAGACACTCAAGATGTATAACTTCGATGGCAGAAGTTTGATGCCACCAAATCACTATTCGATGTTGTTGTAACGATGATGCGCTTGTTAGGTCTTTAATATTCGACAGAGTACAAGTTGCTTCTCTTCCAAGACCATGATCGGTAAGGCAGAAGTCTCAATGCAAGTATGACAATGATCTTTTATATGCTTTTGTCAATATGGTAGGCCAAGAATCATATAAGAAGAAGTAGCGAAAACTAGGGGTGGTCAGTCACCCTCTTGTACTCTCTTCAGATGTATCAGACTCCGAATATGAACCTGTCATGACCCACACCCTATGTAGGGATGCAAGTAGTGAACAACGCCCAGCCTACGCCGCAGCATCGGCGGTAGAATGCTGTTTGGGTAAACTATCTATCAATATAATATGCCACCAACAATATGAATATACTCAATCACAGATATAAGATGGAAAATAGCACGAATATGATAAAAGAATAAAAGAGTCATGAATACAACTCATAAGACAATAATAACATCAAATGAGTCAGAGAAAACTAATAACGATATGTTGGAGACAAATTCAGTACAAGAACTATCTATGAAGCTACGAGTCCAGGGTCGTCTGTCTCAGTCGGGATAAGACCCTCTTGAGCCAAGGTCTCTGGCTCTAAGCCCACAACATCCTGAGGCCCGTAGTGAGTCGGGTACCACTCCTCAGTGTCATCTGGAAAAAATATATCCAGTCAGGAAAGGAGCAGAGTACATCTCTAACAGCAGTTCTAATAAATTATATAAACTATGTAATAGTAAATAGATATGAATATACAAGATGCAATATATAGATATAAGAGATATACAATAAAAGAACACTAAAAATAAATACAAGAATGAATAATATGACAATAAACAAGAATAATAATGACTAAGTAAGTGAGTACCAGCTTTAACATGTGATCGACTTGGAAACTTACACAAAGAACTTGCACAAGGATAAATGGCCTGGTTAATAATACGTGCGGTGTATGACCAACACTACAAGAAATAAGACATACATAAGGAGGGTATGATCACATATCTACACTAAATACTCTCCGCCCCCGACTGGTATAGTGGATCCAACCATGGTACGTTATGACACGGGATTCTCCAGGAAGGTAGCAAGTCACCCCAAGAATCAGTATCTATACATGTATAGGAAGAACAAGGAAACAAGGCTTGCACAAGATACACCATACATACCAAGGAATAACATCTTATAACGAGATCTGGATATACCAATCCGCGTAACCATCGTGTCAAAAAATCAAGGATATCTATACTAGATACAAGAGACATAGATGATATCATAAATGAGAAACTATGAGAATGTACTCGCCTGAATTCTGGTACACAGTATCACAGATGTCCGGTACGGTGCCTCGAAGACCTAAATATAGAATATTACATCAATACAAGGTTTTAGAATGAAAAATAAGTTAAACTGGTCAACATCTAGGTCAAAAAGCTATTTTTAAGTCAAAATAGTCAAACTAGGTCAACTTTAAGTCAAACTGGTCAAACTTTGTCAAACTATATATTTCTAGGTTGCATGAGTCTATCTCTAGGATATTGGATCCATACACTATGCAACTAGGCCATACTAGCTAAACTAAGATACTAAAAGATACCGTATCGTAAGATACGCAAGAAATTAGATATGAAAATATCATAGTATATATATACAATCAATAATATCTAATATTCCTAATTAAACTAAAGCTAAGTGGATACCTTAGCTTTGAACCAATGCGGTATCGCACCACTACACACCCCTCTTGATACTCAAATCCAATACCTTGAGTATCAAGCTGATACCTTGACATTTACCTTGGTATCTCAAGGTAATGTCAATCTTAACATATAACTAACTACCCAAACTCTAACTATAACTAACATGTTAACTAATACAATATTACATACCATTATTAACATACAATACATATATACATACTTATATATATACAACTAGCGATACCTATACATACTTAACACTAATAGTATTACTAGTATATATATATATATATATATATATATATATATATATATATATATATATATATATATATATATATATATATATATATATATATATATATATATATATATATAACTACTAAACTATATGTAAACATATCTATTTATAACTACTATCAAACTAACTACATATATATATAACTATAACAAGACTACTAACTATTTACTAAACTATTAACTAAACTAACTAATGAAACTAACTACCAAATAAACTAGCTAACTAATAGCTTACATAGCTGATACATATTGCCCTGCTGTTGCTGTGCAGTTTCTGCACTAAGTCTCCTTGCTGAGTCTCCTTGTTGTTGCTTGGGTAGCTGCTGCTGCAGCTCGCAGTTTGCAATGCTTGCTGCCACTGCAGTGTCTCCTTGAGCTGCTGCTGCAGCTCGCTGTGTAAGCCTTGCTACAATGGCTGCTGCTATTGCTGCGAGGTTGCTGCTACTGCACTTGCTGCCTCGTTGTTGTTGTACTGCCTGCACGAGGCTACAGGCTTGTTACTATTGCTGCACTGCAGCCTTGCTGCCTTGCTACATGCTGAATGATGCTGCTGCCACTGCTAGCTAGTTCTCATATTTGTTGCACTGCCACGAACCCCCTCACACACATCCAAACAACCACACACACAAACACCTATATGTACACAACTATATATATATATATATATATATATATCAATATATAGATACATAGTCATAACATACACACATACATATATATAGCTACTTATGTATATATATAAATCATACCTCACCTATATAGGTGATAAAGGTGGGCCCTACTCTTAGCTATCCAGAGTAGACAGTTGAGATTTTAGATTGGAGAGAGAAGGTGCTGAGGAACCAGACTATTTCTTTGGTATGCGTCGCATGGAGGCATCACTCTCCGGGGGAGTCTACCTGGGAGAGAGATGATGAAATACGAGAGCATTACCCATATTAGTTTGTGCCTTGAGATATGTTCTTTCCTAGTTCTGTTCTGTTATTTTCTGCTCTGTTTTCTTTTCTGGGGGTAGTTTCATCTTTGAATTACGAGGATGAAATTATTTTAAGGGGGTAAACTTGTCACTACCATATTTTCTAGGAAAGGGTATTTTGGTCATTTTATAATTAATTAAATATTGTTCATATTGAATAATTATTTATTGTGTTATTTAATTATTTTTAGATGTTAGTTTATTATTTTGGACTTGTGTTAGTAGACTAACTAGTTTAGATTAGATCCATAGACCAACATTTATATTTAGTTAGAATTGAGCCCAATTATAAGCCCATTCATTAGGAGGATGATTAATTAAATTAAACCCATTAGACTAGAACCTTTCCTCCTTAATTATTTCTTTATGAGAGACCCCAAATGATATTTTAGTCTTTTTATAGTAGCTTGGGGAGGGGGTCGGCCATGTATAAGAGTGGGGAGAGTTTCTCTCTCCTCATTTTTACTCCAATTCTAGATCTAAAATTCCCTCTTCCCAATTTCTTCATTTCCACACCAAATTTCTTCCCAATTTGTTCCCAAATTACCATTGGAGGCTATTAAAGCAAGGATCTACAAGGAGGAAGTAAGGATCTACAAGGAGGAAACAAGGATCTACAAGAAGGAGCAAGGATCTACAAGTTGGAGGCTTATTTTACCAATTTTGGAAGTTTCATTGGGAATCCATCTCCTAATAGGTATAATTCAGTTTTTCCTTTTTGTATAGTCTCTAAATCTATGTTTTAATTATTAGGAATCACCCCATATAATAAGGCTACCTATAGAAATTGGTATTAGGTTCATAGGAGGCCTATGGAGAAAGTTATAGTGTATTTTGTGTCAATTTTGGGAGAATTCTGAGATTGACACATGTTGTGTTTGTCAATTGGTCAATTGGTCAATTAAACCAAATTGACATGTGTTTGATTGTGTGTGGCTAGTGTCATATGCACAATTGGATACGTGTAGGCCGTATCCCAACAATTTGGAGATACGGGTTGATTTGGGGGATTTTCCTCCGACACGGGGCTTTGTTAATGTCATATTTTGACACGGATACGTAGATGTATAATTGACTCTTCGTATTGTTCATATATACTATTTTAGACTTGCTCGTATCCTTCGGGGTACGTTTGGTTGTGTGGTGGACTCGTATCGCAAGCGTATCATAGATCTAGTGTGATACGGGTGCGATGCACTCCACGTGTTTGTTGCATTTCATTTCTAGATTCAATTTGCATTATTTATGGTTATTAGTGATATATGTATTCATAGGTGTATATATATAGTGTTACGTATGCATATATATATATAAGTAGCTATATATAGGTGAGGTATGATTTATATATATATACATCTCTGAGTGATCTAACACGTGACTAGGATTTGCCACGTACCATCTCAATTGCGACACATGAAACACGTTGTGCAATCCCTCCAATACAGGTGGCAAGTCTAGTTTGTAAGCAACTGCACCGACCCTCTCGAGAATAGTAAAAGGTCCGATGAATCGCGGATTAAGCTTCCCACCTCCACCAAGCGAATCGTGCCTCGTGTCGGAGAAATCCTCAGAAATACCAAACCACCAACCTAGAATAAAATACAACCTTACGAACTTAATCTATAAAAAATAACCAATATCAAGTACAAAACAAAAGGCTAAAACTATACCTCAAACTCCAAAGGTCTTCGGTGGCTATCAGCCCAATGCCGCTGTCTGTCATGCGCCACTCGAAGTTTGTCTCTGATCAGCTTAACCTTCTCCGCTGCATACACAACCATCTCTGGCCCTAGCAAAACTCTCTCTCCAATATTGTCCTATGACAAAGGAGTACAACATCTCCGACCGTACAGGCCTCAAATGGTGACATCTCTATACTAGCCTGGTAGCTATTATTGTAAGCAAACTCTACCAAATGGAGATGGTCCTCCCAAGATCCCCCGAAATCTAGTACATAAGTGCACAACATATCCTCGAGAGTCTGAATAGTCCTCTCTGACTGTCTATCTGTCTGGGGATGATATGTAGTACTGAACTTGAGCTGGGTGCCCAAACTCGCCTGCAAACTCCTCCAAAAAAAGAAGTAAAATGACTATCCCGATCCGAGACTATGCTGACGGGAACCCCATATATCCTTGACGATCTGCCTCACATACATCTCTGCCAGCTTCTCCGTAGACAAACCCACCTTGAAAGACAAAAAGTGGGCCGACTTGGTCAACCTGTCAACGATGACCCAAATCGCGTCTTTCCCTCCTGGAGATCGTGGAAGTCCGGACACAAAAGCCATAGTAATGTGCTCCCACTTCCACTCTGGAATAGGTAATGGCTGAAGTAAACCTTCTGGCCTTTGCCTCTCGGCTTTTACCTGCTGACACACTAAGCATCTGGATACAAACTGTGCCACTTTCCTCTTCATGCCATACCACCATACACTCTCTCGTATATTTTGATACATCTTGTTGGCACCTGAATGTATAGAATATTGAGAGCGATGCGCTTCCTGCAATACCTCCTCACACATCTCCTCACTAGGCACACATAGTCTAACACTATGCCACAAAGAACCATCTTCAACAATGGTGAAATCATCCTCCAATCCTGCTCTCACCTGAGCTCTGATGCTCCTTAGAGATATATCCTCATACTGGGCTGCCTTGATCCTGTCCATCAACTCTGAGTATATCTGGAACCCCCACATCTGTATAACAAAACTAGGAACTATCATCTCAATGCCCAAGCTCTCTAAGTCCTCCAACAAATATCGATCCTGCGTCAACAACATAGCTACCGGATACCTACTCAAGGCATCGACAACTACATTAGCTTTTCCAGGATAATTCTGCAAAAATATGTCAAAATCCTTCATTAGTTCTAACCACCGACGCTGTCTCATGTTCAACTCCTTCTGTATAACCTCCGTATCCTAAAATTCTAGCTTAAATGTTGTTATTAGGTTAATTTGGGGCCATTGGGATTTTTCCACAATTTTTGGTTAATTAAAAACTAGTAACACTAATTTTTTAGGACTTTCAAAAATTTATTTTAGGGTCAAACATAATTAAAAATATCCCAAACTTTTATTTTAGGTTCTAAATAGCCAAATATATTTTCTAAATTTTTTTGGGAATTTTTTGATTATTTTTAGCATTTATTTTGAATTAATTATGAAAAACTAAATTAAAACTATTTTCTGAAAAAACCCATAAAAGTAATTATCTTGCCCAGTTAGCCAACAGGGGCCCGCCCGTCAGCCTCCCGCTGCCAACAGTGCTGGGCTCGCCTGTCAGTGACCCGCGGGTGTGGGTGAGAGAGAAATCGGTCCGAGCATAGCCGAGCCGAGTCTTAATCTGACTCGGACTCAGCCGAGCCAAGCCGAGTTGAACGCTGTTCGTCCGATCTGGGCGGGAGTGCCTGGATGGATGCCACGTGTCCCCCTTTAGTCGCAGCTTATTCTCTCTCCTCTCTATATATAGTATTAAAGTTATAATTTCTAGGATTTTCTTTTAGCCGATTTTGGAGAATTGTCATCTAGGGTTTCCTTCATCTTCCAAAAGCTATTACTCATAGCTCCGGACTCTAAACATGGCCCAGTTTTTTGTGTTAGAACCTTATTGAGGTTAACTTTCTGAATATATAAATTGTTTAATGAAACTATGAATATTAAATTCTGAAAAATTCTTAAAGCACAGCATATCCAAAAATAGATGCGTCTCGGTGTTTTCGCGATTACTGGAGAACCAGGGATCAGAATCATAAATTGTTTAAAGTTTCAGAAAGCTAATGTCGAGATAATTGACATATGTTTTTATCATAATTTTATTCGAAATATTTCTGTGCTATTAATTCTGTAGAAATTCTAGGTTAGTAATGAACCACCCTTGCACAATACAATTTTGTATGTACAATAATTTCCAAACGAATTTGAATCCGAATTAGCCATAAATTCTAGCATGTTTGTGATGCTAAAATCTACAGGAAACCATGCATAAAAGTTGAGTTTGCATCGGTTGACTTTTTGGTCAATAGATTGCCTCGATTTGCGTGTCATAAGTCTCGAGTGGATAAAATTTAGTTCCTTGGACAAAATTTAGGAATTAACCTAAAAATCAGAATAATAATATTAAAATAGGATTTTGGAGTAATTATTCCAGAATTAAATAAATTAAAATAACTTATCTCTTGACATGGTAACATATCATACGTAGGATTTGGACTCTGAATTGGGACCTGATTCAACCGCAGCTAAGGACCACAGGCGAGTACATTTCCATGATTACTTTTAGTGCTTCATAGTATCTATAATGCATGCTTAGTATTGATTATTTGATTCTTGATACTTGTTACACGGATTAGTATGATGGATTCCTATTATGAGATACGTGACTATTCTGGATTATTGTTATTTCTTCGTGACTGGTTCATAATCCATGTTGTACTCGTGGGGAGGGAAAATACATAGTGGACATATGAACTACCATTTTCATTCAATGGTCTTACTGGAATAATAACAGCCATGCACGACACGTGTGGTTTGCTGGATTTTATCCCTTAGTCATTCACTTGTCAACAAGGTATTTCAAATCACATAGAGTAGTTGTTCATATCTGTTCTTCCATATATTGTAGTTATTTCTTTGTTGCTTGGAGTTATTGTACTACATCTTTGCCATGACAGGACTTTAGCATTTAGTTATTCTAGTTGCCTTATTGAGATTTCAGTTTTGTTGCTATCATATATTCTTTACTATGTATTGTCTTATAGCTTCTACCATGTGTTGGAACTATTTTCACTGTGATGTACTCGTTCCTTTCCTGACTGGATAACCATATTTTAGGTGACTACGATAAGGATGCCATCCCTATATATTATGGACCGTATGCTAGCGACATAATAGAGCCTGATATTGCCCTTCCGGAGGATCAGGGCGAGTTAGCAGCTCAGATACCGTCTGAAATGGAGTAGTTTAGTAGAGTAGTTGATTCTGTTAGTTATTTTGGACCGAATTATTCTCCGACAATTTTTCTAAAGTATTTTGAATATTGTACTTTGGATATTTAGTTTTGGGGAGACTCATTGGACCAGCATCGAGACTGTTATTTCATTATTATCTTGGTATTTTCCTTTAAACTAGTGCCTGTGATTGAGTATAGTGTGGAGATAAATATATGTTATGATTTGTAGATTATACATGTGGCTTATAGTATAATATTTTATCGCTGACACTGCGGCGTAGGCTGGGCTTGGCCACGTATTCGTATCCGAAAAGCGAATACATGTCGTGACAAGTTTTTATGGTGACCCATGATGGTCCTGTTTCGTACAAGGTTGCGAACTCGTAGTGATACTCAAGTTAGATGTACGACTGTAAGCCTGCTGTAGGATATACATACTAGGAATAGGAAGATACTCAATCACAACTAGGGATCCCATATACTCAACTTACTAACCCATATTATTTTCTTTAGAGCAATCAGACCTCTTTCATAGTTGATTGTCCTTCTTGAATACTTCCTTATCTTGTGCCATATTAATTTGATTCTTATTGTTTTCAACCTTTTAGAATGCCACCCAAGACTAGAGCGCATGGTTCCAGAGCCAATAGTGCTTTTCCCACACCATCCGCATCATAGGAGGCCTCGTTAGCTGGACCGGGGAGTCTTCTTCCTCCTTCTCAGCAATTACATAAACTCTTCAGAAGCATGACGGAGGCTCAAAAGGCTCAGCAGAGGCTCAGAGGCAACCGACGAAAATGCTGAGGAATAGAAAATGCCCAACAGGTTGTCCTAGCAGTTATGGAGAGGATTGCCCAGCAACCACAACAGCAGGCCGCTCAACCGAAGGTGGGTATCATCTAGGACTTCAAGAAGATGGAGCCTCAGACATTCAAGGGGACAAAGGGAATCCTCTATGATGATGAGTGGCTCGAGGATATCGAGCGAATCATGAGAGTTTCTTGACTTTCTGAGGACCTGAAGATTGAGACTGTTGGCTTGCAGCTCCACGACCTTGCTCGTACTTGGTTCAGAAATGAGCCTAGGATTGCGGATCCAAACCAGACTTGGGAGTAGTTCAAGGACCTCTTTAAGAGAAAATTCTTTCCTGCAGTAGCCAAAGGGGTTCTGGAGAAGCAATTCCAGGACTTGGAGCAGAACATGATGACCGTGGATGAGTATGTTGCAGAATTTGGCAGGCTGAGCCGATTCACAGAGTACATGGTGAGGGACCGGAGGATAGAGCTAGACGATTCAGAGAGGGCTTGAACCAAGAGGTCAAGGTCCATATTTCTTTGGCTCATACAACTTTTGCTGACATATTGGCAGAGGCTCAAAGGGTCGAGGTGGATATGGGTCTTTGGAACAAGAGAAACAGGGATGCTATCGGCGGTGGTAGTAGTTAGGGGCAAGCAAAGCGTCCACAGTTTCAGCCAAGGACCTTTCAGCAACAGCAACAGTACCGTGCCCCAGTCAGAGCCCCATCTCAGCAAGTGTAGCAGTAGCCACAAAGACAAGTACAACAAGCGCCCCTATGCAATTATTGTAAGAAGCCAGGGCATTCCTGGGAGATCTGTCGGAAGAGATTAGTTGTGTGCTTATACTGTGGATCACCTACACATCAGATGAGAGAGTGTCCTACCGCACCCCCTATAGGAGGATCCTCAGCCTAGAGAGGACCACTTGGACCACCAGTGGCCCCGTAGCCAAGAAGACCCCCACTTCCTATGCAACAGCAGCAGTTTGTCCAGCACCAGCAAAGGGGAGTACCTCCATAGGGCATAGTTTTTGTCATGACCGTAGAGGAGGCTGAGCCGACTAGTGATGTGATAGCAGGTTTTATTCTTCTCGATTATATTCATGTTATTGCCTTATTTGATTCTGGTGCATCGTATAGCTTCATATCGGTATCCTTTGTGCTTAAGCATAGTTGCTTAAGCATAGTTTAGTAACAGAACCCTTGAGTAGGAGTTGTAAGATCATGACCGGTGGAGGCACTATCCTAGTCAGTGATACTTGCAAGGGATGTCGTGTTACCTTGGGAGGCCATAATTTGGATTCTAGTTTACTCGTAATGCCACTTCCGAGTTTTGACATTGTCCTTGAAATGGATTGTTTGAGTTTACACCATGCTAGTATTGACTGTCGTGGAGGACGTGTACTGTTCTGCCCTCCAAGAGAGCCAAAATTTGAGTTTGTTAGGGGAGGAGTTGAGCAGGGTGATGGAATTATTTGTGGAGCCATGGTAGCAGAGAAGGACTTGCCACACCCTATTATTGCAGAGTTTCTAGACGTATTTCCTGAGGAGCTATCAGGATTGCCACCGGACATAGATCTTAAATTTTCTATTGACTTAGTGCCTGGGAAGAGCCAGTTTCGCAACAGGTCTATAGGATCAACAATAATGAGCTGGCAGAACTGAAGAAGCAGGTTGATGAATTACTAGACAAGGGTTTCATTAGATCAAGTTTCTCGTCTTGGGGAGCCTCGGTTTTATTTGTACCAAAGAAAGATGGGTCGGTGCAAATATGCATTGATTACAGGGCTCTGAACATCCTCACTATCAAAAACAAATACCCGCTACCAAGAATAGACGATATTTTTTGATTAGTTGAGCGGTGCGAGAGTATTTCCGAAGATTGATTTGAGGTCTGGCTATCATCAGTTGAAGGTAAAGAAGGAAGATATTCCAAAAACTGTATTTCGGACAAGATATGGCCAATATGAGTTTATGGTGATGCCATTTGGGTTGACTAATGCCCCTGCAGTCTTCATGAACTTGATAAACAAGGTATTCCACCAGTACCTTAACAAGTTCGTAGTAGTATTCATAGATGATATCCTTGTCTATTCAAAGACACCGGAAGAGCACGAGAAGCATCTAAGGATTGTGCTAGAGACCATTTGGAAGGAGAAGTTCTATGAAAAACTCTCAAAATGTGAGTTCTTCCTGGATAAGGTAGAGTTCCTTGGGCATATGGTGACTGGAGACAAAATTTTGGTGGATCCAAAGAAGATTACTATTGTAGAGTCTTGGACCACTCCGAGTTCTGTTGCAGAGATCAGAAGCTTCTTAGGATTGGTCGGATATTACAGAAAAATTATGAAAGATTTTTCTCGGATCGCAGAGCCATTGAATAGACTCACTCGGAATGATGTGCAGTTCGTGTGGACCGAAGAATGTCAGGATGCATTTAATGAGCTAAAGAAGAGGTTGACCACAACGCCTGTTTTGACGGTGCCATCAGGGACGGGTAGGATTTGTCATTTATAGCGATGCTTCGGAGAAGGGCTTGGGATGTGTTCTAGAGCAGAACAAGAAGGTGGTGGCATATGTTTTAAGACAGTTGCGACCACATGAGAGAAACTATCCCACTTATGACTTGAAATTAGCAGTGGCAATTTTCGCTATAAAGCTGTGGAGACATTATCTTTACGGAGAGCGTGTGGAAATATACACTGACCACAGGAGCTTGAAGTACGTCTTTACGCAGAAAGAGCTAAATATGAGGCAGTATAGGTGGCTAGAACTGATAAAGGATTTTGATATTTTATTACAGTATTATCCAGGGAAGGCTAACGTAGTTGTTGATGCCTTGAGCAGATATCCAGTAGCGATGTACTTGACAACGGATCGCCACTTATTAGCAGACTTGGATAGCCTGGGCATCGAGGTTATTGTTCCAGGAGTGGAGACGCAGATGATGGGCATGAAGATTCAGTCGGGGTTGATAGAGAAGATCCAAGAGACACAGTACCAGGATGAGGGTCTGCAAGCCTCAGAGCTCAAGTGCAGGCAGGATTGATGGATGACTTCTCTATTGCCGAGGATGGTTCACTAAGGCACGGGACTAGGTTATATGTGACTAGTGGGGACATGCGGGAAGAGATCATGCAGGAGGCTCATCGTTCCCAGTATTCTATACATCCGGGAGCTAACAAGATGTATAAGGACCTGAGGGAACACATGTGGTGGTATGGGATGAAGCGAGAGGTAGCATATTTTGTCTCCAAATGTTTAGTGTGCCAACAGGTCAAACCCGAGAGGTAGAGACAAGGAGGATTGCTGTAGCCACTACCGATTCCTGAGTAGAAATGGGAGCATATCACGATGGATTTTGTTTCTGGACTTCCACGCACTCCAGGAGGGAAGGACGCGGTTTGGGTCATTATTGACAAGCTGACCAAATTATCCCACTTTTTTGCCTTTCAAAGTAGGATTGTCCAAGGAGAAGCTCGTCGATTTATATGTGAGACAGATAGTCAGGCTGCATGGAGTTCCAGTAAGCATCGTGTCCGATCAGGATAGTAGATTTACGTGCCACTTTTGGAGGAGTTTGTAGGCTAGCTTGGGTACCCAACTCAAATTTAGCACTACTTACCACCCTCAGACGGATGGACAGTTAGAGAAGACTATTCAGACGCTCGAGGATATGCTTCAAACATGTGTACTAGATTCTGGTGGCTCATGGGAGGATCATCTTCACCTAGTAGAGTTTGCATACAATAATAGCTATCAGGCCAGTATTGAGATATCTCATTTCGAGGCTTTGTATTGTAGGATATGCAGGACTCCCTTATCTTGGGACAACGTAGAAGAGAGAGAGAGAGAGAGAGAGAGAGAGAGAGTACTTTTGGGACCAGAGATGGTAGTTGATGTTACAGAAAAAGTGAAGTAGATTAATGAGAGACTTTATGTGGCTCAGGACAGACAGAAGCAGTGGGCCGATAGCCATAGGAGACCGCTAGAGTTTGAGGTATCGATTTGTTTATCTAAATATTGATTACGTTCTTAGGTTATGCGCTAAGTTACTATTTTGGCATAGGTTGGGACTTAGTATTCTTGAGGATCTCTCCGACACGTGGTACGATTCATTTCGGTGGAGGTAGAAAGCTTAGTTCAAGATTCATCAGACCTTTCGATGTTCTGGAGAAGGTCGGGGCAGTAGCCTATCGACTAGCCTTACCGTCTACATTGGAAGGAGTACACAACGTGTTCCATATGTCCCAGCTGAGGTGATACGTGGCAGATCCTAGCCATGTATTAGATCATTCGAAGCTTGAGTTTGGACCAAGCCTCCGTTATCCGGAGCAGCCTGTGGAGATTCTAGACCGCAGAGATAAAGTGCTTCGTAACCAAGTAATTCCCTTGGTTCGCGTCGCTTGGAGGCATCACTCTCCCGGTGAATCCACTTGGGAGTGAAAAGATGAGATTCGAGAGCGTTACCCCAATCTTTTTGCACCATGAGGTAATTTACTTCTTGTATTTGCTTTGTCTTAAATTTTGAGAACAATTTTTTTTTAGGAGGGTAGACTTGTAACCTCCGTATCCTAAAATTTTAGCTTAAATATTATTATTAGATTAATTTGGGGCCATTGAGATTTTTCCATAATTTTGGGTTAATTAAAAACTAGTAACACTAATTTTCTAGGACTTTTAAGAATTTATTTTAGGGTCAAACATAATTGGAAATGTCCCAAACTTTTATTTTAGGTTCTAAATAGTCAAATATATTTTCTAGAATTTTCTAATTTTTTTGATTATTTTTAGCATTTATTTTGAGTTAATTATGAAAAACTGAATTAAAAACTATTTTTAGAAAAAGATAACCCATAAAAGTAATTATCCTGCCCAGTCAGCCAACAGGGGCCCGCCTGTCAGCCTCCCGCAGCCAACAGTGCTGGGGCCGCCTGTCAGTGACCGACGGGTATGGGTGAGGGAGAAATCGATACGAGCCGAGCAGAGCCGAGTCCTAATTTGGCTCGGACTCAACGAGCCAAGCCGGGTTGAACGCTGGCCGTCCGATCTGGGCAGGAGTGCCTGGATAGACACCATGTGTCCCCCTTTAGCCGCGGATCATTCTCTCTCCTCTATATATATAGTATTAAATTTATAATTTCTAGGGTTTTCTTTTAGCCGATTTTGGAGAATTGTCATTTAGGGTTTCCTTCATCTTCCAGAAGCCATTACTCATAGCTCCAGATTCTAAATGTGGCCCAGTTTCTTGCGTTAGAACTATATTGAGGTTAATTTTCTGAATATATAAATTATTTCATGAAATTATGAATATTAAATTCTATAAAATTTGTAGAGCACATCATATCCAAAAATTGACGTGTCTCGGTGTGTTTGCGATTCCGGGAAACCAGAAATCAGAATCATAAGCCACTTGAAGTTTTAAAAAGCTAATATCGAGATCATTGACATATGTTTTTCCCAGAATTTTATTCGAAATATTTCTGTGTTGTTAATTCTGTAGAACTTCTAGGTTAGCAATCAATCATCGTTGCACAATGCGATTTTGTATGTGCAATAATTTTCAAACAAATTTGAATCTGGATGAGCCATAAATTCTAGCATATTTATGACACTAAAATCTATAGAAAACCATATATGAAAGTCGAGTTTGCATCGGTTAATTTTTTGGTCAACAGATCGTCTCGATTTGCGTGCCATGAGTCTCGAGTGGATAAAATTCAGTTCCTTGGACAAAATTTAGGAATTAACCTAAAAATCAGAATAATAAGATTAAAATAGAATTTTAGAGTAATTATTCCCGAATTAAATAAATTAAAATAACTTATCTCTTGACATGGTAATATATTATACGTAGGATTTGGACTCTGAATTGGGACCTGGTCCAACCACAGTTAAGGACCACAGGCGAGTACATTTCCATGATTACTTTCAATGCTTGATAGTCTCTATAATGCATGCTTAGTATTGATTATTTGATTCTTGACACTTGTTATACGGATTAGTATGATGGATTCTTATTATGAGATATGTGACTGTTCTGGATTATTATTATTTCTTCGTGACTGGTTCGGAATCCATGTTGTACTCGTGGGGAGGGGAAATACTTAGTGGACATGTGAACTACCATTTTCATCCCATGGTTTTACTGGAATAATAACATCCATGCACGACACATGTGGTTTGCCAGATTTTATCCCTTAGCCGTTCACATGTCAACAAGGTATTTCAAATCACATAGAGTAGTTGTTTCTATCTGTTCTTCCATACATTGAAGTTATTTCTTTGTTTCTTGGAGTTATTGTACTACATCTTTGCCATGACAGGACTTTAGCATTTAGTTATTCTAGTTGCCTTATTGAGATTTTAGTTTTATTGCTATCATATATTCTTTACTATGTATTGTCTTATAGCTTCTACCATGTGTTGGTTCACTGTGATGTACTCGTTCCTTTCCTGTCTAGATAACCATATTTTGTTACAATCCTTACACATTATGGACCATATGCTAGCGACATAATAGAGACTGATCTTGCCCTTCTGGAGGATCAGGGAGAGTTAGCAGCTCAGTTACCGTCTGAAATGGAGTAGTTTAGTAGAGTAGTTGATTCTGTTAATTATTTTGGACCAGATTGTTCTCCGGTATTTTTTCTAAAGTATTTTGAGTATTGTACTTTGGATATTTAGTTTTGGGGAGACTCCTTGGACCCGCATCGAGACTGTTATTTCATTATTATCTTGGTGTTTTTATTTAAACTAGTGCCTGTGATTCAGTATAGTGTGGAGATGAATATATGTTGTGAGTTATAGATTATACACGTGGCTTATAGTACAACGTTCTACCGTCGACACTGCGGCGTAGGCTGGGCTTGGCCACATATTCGTATTCGAAAAGCGGGTGTAGGTCATGACATTTTGCGTGAAAATGTACTTCAAGCTCTTGTGGTCTGTGAAGATCTCCACACGCGCTCCGTACAAATAGTATTTTCACAACTTCAGGGTAAAGATGTCTGCTGCCAACTCCAAACCATGGGTAGGATAGTTCTTCTCATGAGGACATAATTGTCTGGATGCATAGGCAATCACTTTTCCATTTTGCTGAAGAACACAACCCAGCCCTTTCCCTGATGCATTACTATAAATAGTGAAACCTCCAGACCCTGATGACAACGTCAAAATAGGAGCAGATGTCAATCTCTTCTTTAATTCCTCAAAAGCAATCTGGAACTCCTCTATCCAAACAAACTCTATATCCTTCCTGGTGAGTCTGGTCATCAGCTCGGCAATCCCCGAAAAAATCTTGCACAAACTTCCTGTAGTAGCCTGCCAAAACCAAGAAACTCCTGATCTCTACTACTGAACTCGGGGTCTTCCAAGACTCTACTGTTGTGATCTTCTTCGGATCTACTGCAATTCCATCACTAGTCACAACATGTCCTAAGAACTCCACCTTGTCCAGGAAGAACTCACACTTCGATAGCTTCCCATATAGCTTCTCCTTCCTCAGTACCTCCAACACAATCCGCAAATGCTCATCGTGCTCCTCCGGTGTCTTCGAGTATATGAGTATGTCATCGATGAACACCACCACGAACTTGTCAAGGTACTGGAACACATTGTTTATCAAATTCATAAATATCGTCGGGGCATTAGTCAACCCAAACAGCATCACCATAAACTCATACTGACCATACCGAGTTCTAAAAGCAGTCTTCGGTATGTCCTTCGGCTTCACTTTTACCTGGTGGTAGCCTGATCTCAAGTCTATCTTAGAAAATACCTTGGCATCACTCAACTGTTGAATAGGTCATCAATTCATGGCAACGGGTATTTATTCTTGATAGTGAGATTATTTAATATCCTGTAATTAATGTACATGTGCACCAATCCATCCTTCTTCGGTACAAACAATACCGAGGTTTCCCATGGTAAAAAACTCGATCTGATAAACCCCTTATCCTGCAACTCATACACCTGCTTCTTCACCTCGACCAGCTCGCTGTTGTTTACTCTATAGACATGTTGTGAACTGCACCTGGCACCAAGTCTATAGAGAATTCAACATCTTGATCTAGCACAATCCTGGCAATTCCTCAGGAAACACATCCAAGAACTCTGCTATCAACGGATGCGGCAACTCCTTGTCTTCCACCATAGCTCCACAAATAATGCCTTCTCCCTGCTCTGCAGCTCCTCTAGCAAACTCAAACTCTAGTTCTCCTGGCGGACTAAACAAAACTCTACCTTCTTTACAATATATACTAGCACGGTGCCTACTCAACCAATCCATCCCGAGTACAATATTGTAGCTCGGAAGTGGCATTACAAGTAGACACGCACTCAGCTTACAGCCTCCCAGAGTAACTCTTCGATCCTTGTAAATATCATTAACCAGGGTAATGCCTCCCCTGGTCATAATCTTGCAAGTCATAAGCAAAGACTCAGCTACCAAACCATGCTTCAGAGCAAAAGAAATAGATATAAAACTATAGGAAGTACCACTATCAAACAAACCTAAAGCTGGAATAGAATCAAGAAGAACAGAACCTGCGATGACATCTCCGGTGGGCTCGACCTCCTCGACTGT
Organism: Iris macrosiphon; assembly: GCA_036927795.1. NCBI lineage: Eukaryota > Viridiplantae > Streptophyta > Magnoliopsida > Asparagales > Iridaceae > Iris > Iris macrosiphon. The sequence continues at coordinate 127,530,428 of JAYESA010000009.1, read as the reverse complement.
CATAGCAAACACTCATCCTTGACGTGCACCTATCTGATGTTGGCGCTGGGCATAACGCTGCTGCTGGTTCAGAAGCGGCGGTCCCCTCGGCTGTACAGCAGGTGGTCTCACCTGTGTCCTCTGAGCTGGAGCTGCTCCCTGAACTGCAAGACGATGACACTCTCTCAGCTGATGTCCTTCGGCACCATAATATAAACAAACTCCCAACCTCTTCTTGCAAACTTTCCAGATGTGGCCGGGCTTCTTGCAGAAGTGGCAGAAAGCTTGCTGTAACTATCTCTGCTGCTGCAGTGCCTGGTGAAACGGTGCCCTAGCTGGAGTCTGGTGCTGCTGCGGCTGCTGCGGTTGCTGAAAATGCCTGGATTAAAAATGAGGATGCTTAGCAGTCACTGTGCTGCTGTTAGCCCCCAGAAAAAAATCACGATCTCTCTTGGGCTTCAAACCTAACTCCCCCTCAACCTTGCGTGCCTCCGCAAGTATCTCCAAGTAGGTCTCATAAAAAGATGAAATGAGGATCTCTACTTCCCAGTTTAGTCCCTCACAAAATTGAATAGCTCGAACCTCCGTCCCTCTCACCAAATACTCCATAAATTGGCTCAGCCTACCAAACTTCGCTGCGTATTCCTCCATAAACATGCTTCCCTGAATAAGGCTCTCAAATTACCTCCCCAAGTCTAACATGTCTGCCCGAGCAAAGAACTTCTTCTTGAAGAGGTCCTTGAATACCTCCCAAGACTGCCCTGCATCAACAAGAATTGGCTCGTTCCTGAACCAAGTATGGGCGACGTCGAACAGTTGAAGTCCTACTGCCTCAACCTTCAGATCCTTAGAAAGACGGGACACCCTCATGAGATGCTCAATATCCTCGAGCCAATCATCAGTGTAGATGATGCTCGCCGTCCCCTTGAAGACCCGAGGTTCCAGCTTCTTAAAGTCCTGGATGTTGCCTGGCTGAAGCTGGGCAACATGAGGAGAAACCTGCTACTGGACCAAAATTCTTCTCTCTACTACGGCAAGAGCAAACTGATGAGCACTCTCGATGCCCTGCCGTAACACGTTAGTCTGTCTCTGGTGTGCCTCGAACTAAGCCCTCTGTACCTCTAATATCTCCTGAAATAGTATAAACATCTGTGTCGCATCTGTCGGCATGGAAGGTGGAGGTGGAAGTCCCTCAGATACTGCTGGAATAGTCCTCTGAGTTGGAGGTAGACCCCCGAACATAGCTGACACGCCAATCACCGGAGAAGTGACTGGTGCAGTCCCTCGGGAAGTTGCAGATCTCTCAGAAGCTACTCTCCCCTGCTGTGATATAGTCTTAGGCGGCATCTTAAGACAAAGCGAAAAGAAAGAATCAATATGGCACATGATATAAGGCATTCAAAGAAAAGACAGTTAAAGATTAACATCAATATCAAGGAAGAACAGTTGGATTGAATCAAAAAAGTTTTTCCTAGATGTGATTGAGTATTCTCAGCCTATATCCTATATCCTGAAACAGGCTCATAGTAGCACTCAATTCAGAGCACCAATACGAATTGCACTAATTGCGACCTCGAAGAGACCTGCATGGGCCATCACTAAAAATGTGTCATAACCCGCACCCGATGTAGGGACGCAAGTAGTGAACAACGCCCAGCCTATGCCGCAGCATCGACAGTAGAATGCTGTTTAGGTAAACTATTTATCAATATAAATATGCCATCAACAATATGAATATACTCAATCACAAATCTAAGATGGAAAATAGCATGAATATGATAAAAGAATAAAAGAGTCACGAATACAACTCATGAGACAATAATAACATCAAATAAGTCGGAGAAAACTAATAACGATATGCTGGAGACAAATCCAGTACAAGAACTATCTATGAAGCTACGAGTCCGGGGTCGTCTGTCTCAGTCAGGATGAGACCCTCCTGAGCCAAGGTCTTTGGCTCTAAGCCCACAATATCCTGAGGCCCATAGTGAGTGGGGTACCACTCCTTAGTGTCATCTGGGAAAAATATATCCAGTCAGAAAAAGAGCAGAGTACATCTCTAACAGCAGTTCTAATAAATAATATAAACTATGTAACAGTAAATAAATATGAATATACA